>JAUMHQ010000053.1:986562-1001282 GCA_032361165.1 Enteromius paludinosus | reverse complement strand
GACAAGTAATGCCTTACACTACTAGTTACTGAAAAAAGTAATATTATTACTTTGTAACGCGTTACACCCAACACTGATATTTAGTATAATATGCTTATATTATTGTCATAAAGGTATAGATGGCCAGATATGTCCAGAGGACTTGCTTAATATCTCTAATAGCATGCTGATGCATGCAAGGTACAGTAGGATCTTTGGTCGATATTAATGTGATGGAAATATGTATGAGATAAATAGAAGTATGTTGTTAATGAAAGATATGGACCAAAGATTACAACACTGCTTAAAAGTTTGGGGCTGGTAAATGCTTGTGCATGTCTTGTGCTGTACCAGGCTATGTTTATATAGTGTTTATAAATATAACACTATAGTATAATGATTTATTAGCATTTAAAATAACTGCGTACTGTATATCTTATCCACAGTCACGTGATCCTTCAGATATCGTTTTAATATGCTGATTTAATGATCAAGTAACGTTTATGATTTTGTTTTTGTGATACTGTCACTTTTCTTTAATCTAATACATCTGTGCTGGGTAAAATATATTATAAATATATATATTGTAAATATAATTTTTTACAAATAATAAAACGGCTGTATATTTAACAGTAGTGTATGTATATTACGGTATTCCCTGCCTGAGCGTTAAGTATTTGGTTTAGCATTTGTGTACTTGTGCAATCAAGTGTCTTATCAGAGGCATTATCTCACCTCTCAAGGTGTAAGCTAGAAAAAGAGTAGCACGTTGTACTTTATCAGTTTGTACACAGAGATTAAAGGCCATATTGAGTTGTGGTTATGTTTTCCTCCTCCACAGAGAGCAGTTTTTATGCTAAAAGACTGTAACATTTACAAAGACTGCAAGTGGAGTATCTGCATGTATTTTTGTGTGTTTAATGACAGCTGAATAGTTGTAAGATTAAGTTTTTCATAAAATGTAATTAATTGTAAATATTTAGTCTTTCAAAAAATAAATATGAACATGTTTTATCACAATAGTGTATTTTATTTTGATGACTTGATTTCTTCATTTAAAATGCATTCATTTCCACTTCGGATATAGCTTTCTGTAAACACAAAAGTATGATTTCTCTCCACCCACCCCCAACCCCCCCCACCCTACGCTCAGAGAGTTAGTATATGATATATTTTCAATATTTTGATTCCTTATCCCCAGTATGACCTTGAGATATGACATTTAGTTAGTCCTCAAGGTCTGACTGTGGTTGCTATGCTGTGCTTTGACAGCTCTGCACTCTCAATGCCGTAATTCAAGCTAGTCCTCTGTGCTCAGTAATTGAAACCTCTGTCCTGTCCTCTGCTCTCAGTGCTTGGCTGCAGACACTCTGGCAGTGTATGGGATGAGCGAACAGTCCCGTATAGATGAACGAGGCCTGCAGGAAATCTGCCCTACCATGATACAGCAGCTGGACTCACAAGCATGCAAGAGCCAACAGCACCAAGAGCCCGAGACCAGCCCCAGACCCACATACGCTGAGGGTAAGATCGACGAACCATTGAGAGTCAATGCATTCATATCTGTGATGATTGTCATTATACACTGCATGGCCAAAAGTATGTACACCCCTGCTTGGTTGTTGCACCAAATCACACGCGTGCAAACTTTAAAGTGCCCCCGTTATGGCTAATGAAAGGTCCATATTTTGTTTTTGGGAGTCCTCAAAAACAGGTTGACATGCATGCAAGGTCAAAAACTTCTTTCATTGCCTTGTATGCATTTTTATTTTTTGCTCAACAACTCCCAAACGATTCACTCAATGATTCATTTTTTCGAATGCCATAAAGGCTTGACGCTCCAAACTCAAACCTTGTTAAAAAAACGAGTAGTAATTTTTAAAATGAATTGTTCAGCAATCAAACATGGGTGTGACGTTCATATGTCCATATATTGTTGGACTTGTGCCAAGGGTAATATGTTGCTTCTAACTGCTTTTGAATACACTGACACTTATTAACAGTTCTTGTCCTCTTCAAACTGTCATGCATTGCACGTCCACAGGTAACGTCATCCGTTGTACTTTATCCACATTGATAAAGTTTAACATCTTGGCTTATTTATAGCAGACTAGTTTAGTTCATATCTCTTGTACGCTGTGGACAATCTTTGACTTTGCCAGTAAAGCAGCCTTCTAGGAAAAATGAATCGGCAGAACCAGAGGGTTGGAAGAGTGCAGGTGTTCTCATGATGAGCCTTGATTAACGTCATTGAAATGGATAACGCATTAGGGAAGCAAGAGGCATTCATTTATGTATTTATTTATTTATTTATTTTGAAAGATGTCACAAGAACATAGTCAGAAAAAGGCTTTATTAACAAGTATGTTGGTAATAAACTTGACAACATGAGCTTCCAGTGCAGAAGAAAGTACAGACATAGTGCAAACATGCATAATGTGCAGGAATAACACAGTAGAGATGGAACATGGCAGTAATATAAGACAACCAAAAATTAAATAATGCACTATATACAGAAGTAAAAATATAGGAAAAACCATACAGAAGTTTGGGGTTGGTGTTTTTTTATTATTTTTGTGAGACACAGTCTCTTATGCTTACTAAGGCTGCAAAAATACAGTAAAATTTGAAATTGAATTTGAAAATTTGAATTCCATTTGAATATATTTTAAAAAGTAATCCAATTCTTGTCATTTTTAGAAAAAGCTTTAATATTCAGCATCATAAGTGTCACATGATCCTTCAGAAATCTTTTGAATGTTGAAAACAATTGTGTTGCTTTTTATTTTTGTGGAAACTGATACATTTAAATCTATATTTCTTACTAACCCCAAACTCTAGAGCAGTGGTGTACTTTAAAACGAAAACCCTTTCAGATAGTTAAACATTATTGGATCGTGCTCATAGTTATTTTTATGAAATACGTCTACAGTTACTCTTCTAGGATTATACAGCCTTAAAAATCATAAAGTTGTAGTCTAGAGCTCTAGAGTCATGTTTGAAGATATGCCCATTGCCTAGGTGTGAGACTTTAATACGCATATAATGTCGTGACAGTTTTGTTGATAGCACTATATATATACACTTCAAAGAGTGTTTCACATCAGATTAAGACGTCTTGAGTTTTAGAATAGCTCAGCTTGTATATATCAGATCCCAGCAACATCTGGATTCAATCGCAGTACTCCGGTCAGACAGGAGATTTGAAGGGAGGCTGAAACTGAAATATCCCTTGTGTAGGCCACAGATATAAAAAGGCAAGACAAGGGAGAGTTCAGAGAATTTCATGGGCGTGTGTGAAGTCTGCTGGGACATTTCAGGAAAGAAACCCATGGATTCGGGGAACAGGAGATTTTCGCATGCGCTCTATAATCTGTGATTTGTTATTTTTACAAAAGTGCAGTTTTTAGGTTTTTTTTGCATTCACTGTAACATCAAACAAACCCTGCCTATAACAGATTATTTTAGAATTTATTGTGTCCATTGAAATGTTTGTTTTGTGGCTCATCATGTTCAACATCTGTGCACCATGTTTTCTGGCACAGTGATTTTTCCTGTCGCTTTGCATCATGGCGTTGCTGTATCTGCTAAACAAGGCACTTTGGGTTCTGGCATTTCTTGCGCATCCTGCCAGCGGGAGAGGAAATGAACGGAGAATATCACAGTGCCACTTCCCACCGGAATTCAACAGATAAGAAGAGAGAAAAGGGGAATGTGTGCTTTTACAGATGGAGTCTCAATGCAATCTGTCCAATTCAGCTCTTAACAAAACTAGTGAAATGAAAAAGAAATTATCAGAGGAGGGCAGAGCCTCTAGGACAGGTTGCAGGCCAGACCCGAACCAGCATCATCTGGTTAAGCACCACAGCTCAGTGTTTGCATAGCAAGTTTCTATCTTAACCTTTTCACTTCTGTGGAAACTGTGGGAATCTTTCAGATGTTCATTTGGAGTCTAAGTTGTATTGTACTTTCTCATGCAAAACTTGAAAGCACGTAAAAAGCTACAAATACTTTTTTTTTATGCACATTTTTACATTTATTTGATCCTTTGAAAAGCTCAATCATTGAGTATTTTTACAATGACTGTTCACCACGAAAATAAAAATCCTCTCATCATTTACTTCCCACACATTTCTCCAAACCTCTATGACTTGTCAAACATGTAGTATTATTATTATTATTAGTATTTTTTTAGATTTCTGTAATCATTGGTTTAGAAATGCTTTTCATTTTAAATGCTGTAATTATCAAAATATTAAAGTAAATGTCAAAAAATAAAAAGTAACTTTTGCATAGCAAAGCAAAACACTTTTATGTTACAATGAGATGTGTTAATATTTTCAGTTGGTAATAAAGGACAGCACAGATTAGATGGCCACGATGGAAGTATATGTGTAGCAAAATTACATTTTCAATGCAATATTCAGAATGGCAATGGAAATTAAAATTTTCCATTACCCCACATGAGCAAAATTTGGTGCGGAATGAAAATGAAATAATGTTATTTACATTTGCCGTTTACCACAATAATCTTAACATGGAAACGGCAAACTAATTTTAATGCTGTATAAGTTGCAAAATGAAAATGCATAACCATAACTGATTTGATATGTGTAACATGTCCAAGCAGAAATAGTAGCAAAATGATCATTTAAAATGTTCTTTGTCCGAAATGCATTCAGCACACTTACGATTGCATTGTCATCATGACGCCGCGGGATATTTGTAGCAAAATTCAATGCGTCTTTGAAAATGCATTCCGAGATGACCACGCCCACCAATGTCTGTCAATCATTGCTTCAAGGCGGGGATTGGCAGAAGCTTGTTACGTTTAGATCGCACAGAATGTGGCGGTTGACGTGACCACAGTCTGTTAAGGCTGACAATTCTACAAAACGCTCCAATATTGATCTAGTTCTGTCACCTACATACACGTACAAATCTTCTAAAACACCACTATTTCTCTCTTCACGTTCCACTTCATATCTCCAGCCGCTATGTTTCGAACAATCTAACGTAACATGCTTCCGCCAACCCCCGCCTTGAGGCAATGATTGACGGAGGGTGGGTGTGGTCAGCGCGGAATGCATGACTGTTAGTTTAAATGCATTTCGGACAAATAACATTTAAATGATATTTTTTCTACTATTTCTGCTTGGACATATCAAATCAATTAAGGTTGTAAGTTTTCATTTAAATTTTGCAACTTATACAGCATTAAAATTAGTATGCAATTTACATTTATTTAGTTTAGATTATTGTTGTAAATGGCAAATGTAAAGAATATTATTTAATTTTGCACAAGTGGGGTAATGGAAAATGTAAAGTTACATTGCCATTTTAAATATTGCCAATTGAATTTTGCTACATATATACTTCCATAGGCCACCGCAGTCCAGGTCAGTAGTGAGAAACACGGTTGACAAGAGGAATTAAAGTTTTTCTGGGTGAACAATCATTTTAAAGAACTGCCTACACTGATTATAATTTAAAGTGGGGTTTGTTTAATGCTTTAATGGCGTATTGAGTCATAGTTTAGGGCAAAAGCTCAGTTCAAATTTTGACATTACAACCAAAGTGAACTTTAAACTCTCATGCAGTACAGGTGTTGAGCTTGTGCATGTTTATCTAGGCATGTTTGTTTAATGCATTTTACAATGTGTATTGTCCCAAAGGATTGTTTCGTTAATGCTTTCTATGAAGCCTGTGTTTATAAAACATTATAAGGTTATTCTTAAGGCATGATAATGAATGCATGATGCATTGCAAAACCTTGTTAACATCTCATGAATAATCATACAAGCAGTTATAATACATTGTAATATTTACATAACTTTTGCGAGTATGACTGTTTATAACTGGCAATGAACAGCATATTAAATCTACTTCCTTTATAAAGGAGAATATATTTTATCTTAAATAAACAGTATACATATTTGCAGAGTATCATCTTGTGTGTGGTTAGTTGCTATTTGAGTGTTTCCTAAAATTGATATTGGCTAATATTGAGTCTATTGTAAGCGAGCTTAGACTTTCAACTGAAAATATGGAATGTTTACACACATGCAAAGTATCCTATAATCAGGATGTCTGTCGAGGAACCATCAAAATAAAGTGTTAGCATATATTACACATTCATCTGATCTGATATCTGATCTTACGGCTGTTTGAGAACAAAATATTGTATTATTGTTATGATTATTATTACTTATAAGTGGTATTTGTCCACTTTAAGTAAAGTAACAAGTAGAATGACAAGATATGAGAATTAAAATGCATTATAACTAAATATAATCCTTTGTAACTTAAGAGGATTAATTGTGTTATACTCTAATAATGTATTATAAATACAGGCTTCACTGGTTATACTGGTTATGAGTCCATGCAACTGCTGTTATATGAAAGATATCGATGTGTGCATTCATGAATGATTTTCTTCCTCTGTAGGTAAATTGCTGACAGTTGTTCTCAGCTCCGTGGTTTTGGAGAAAGCTGGCTGATATATGATCTGTACACACACTCCCACTTGATGACAGTCTCTCTCAAACTGCACGCGTGTCCATTCATGACCGATGTCTTGTATTTCCAGGGCTTCCAGTCTGACTGGGTTAAATGCTAGCAGCGCAGTGCCACCGGACTGATGTGTACATTATAATCTTCACACACACAAAAGCTGTGGGATGTGTCTGCTGGGGTGTAATGATGTGTGTGTGTGTGTGTGTGTCCTGCAGTGTGGGGTTACTCAGTGTTGAGTGTGACTCTGATTAGTGCGTTCGCTTTGACTGGTGTTTTTGTGGTGCCCCTGATGAGGAGTCGCTTCATGCGCAGAACACTCGTCTATTTCATCGCTCTGTCCATCGGAACGCTGTTGTCCACCTCCATCCTGCAGCTCCTGCCTGAGGTTCAGTATCCATCCACCCATTTCCACCCAAACACACCCAATCACCCGTGGATCAAGATTAATCTCAAAGGGCTGTCTGGAATTGTCGCCTTTTTCATTCTTCTTTCTTTACACAGTGTTTTCTCCCTTTTAACGGAACAAAACGTCCCTAACCACAGTAAACATTTCCTTTTCCTGAAGCTTTTCCTCTCTTTAAATTTAATTTCTCCCATGATCTTTCTGTTGGTACATTTTAGGCCCATAAAAACCATTTAAAACTTTAGTTTTGTGCTGAAGTTTTCACTATAGCTGATAATTATGGATTTCAGCCTTTTTTTTAAATTTTATTTTATTTTTTTTTTGCAATTTGCAGACTCCTAGATCCATTGTATTTATTTATTTTTTTTAAATATATATATATATAATATTTTTTTATTTTATAAGTAAATTTTTCTTTTAGAACTACTATTTATTTTAATTAAAAAATTTATTACATTTTCTATTTTATTTTATAATTTTATAATTTTATATTTTATTTTACTTTACTGTTATAAGCCTTGAGCTGTCTGGTGGCCCTTAAGACCCCTAAATGGGCCCCGGATGGAATTAGATATTTTTACTGATTTTCTTTTAAACCTTAATTTTATTTGATTTATTTTCCATATATATTTCTGGTGTGTGTCTCTTGTATGAATTAATGGAACTTTCTATATATTTCTGCAAGGGCTAATTTTCTGTGCTCCTGCCAGTTAATAACAATGACCCCTTAAAGAACAGATATTATTAATATTGCTAGAAGCATAGAAAGCTTGGAGGTAGCTTGAGAGCTGTAGAATTTTAGTTTTTTGGCTTTCACTTTTTTTGATCTGTACTCCTGCCTCCCCACTTTTCAGATTGTTTCTCTAGCACCGAATACCGCTTTTAAAGTAGACCACTAACACTACTTTTATTCACTGGCTCATTGGTTATGGAAATGGCTTCTTCATTAAAAGAGCTAATGAAGCGCTGCGTATCCCAGGATTCTCTTTGTTGGGTTGTTGGTACAGGAACACCTACCTTGTGCGTGCTGGGTGTTGATGGTTCATTGGTGGGTCAACATGAATACGGGTGTTTTCAGTTCCTCTGTTGCCTTGGGACTTTAAGGAGGTCTAGAGGAGGAGGAGGAGTATGTTGAGCTGCCCCTTCAGCTTTGAATGACTGTCAGTGACCTCATGTCTCAAGGCAATTTTTGTTCTTTGATGGTCAACAGGAAGCCGTCTCCCCCTACTTCCTCTGTGAATGAAACACAATGGATTTTAAAATATGAACAACATACACTACCATTCAAAAGTTTTGTTTTTAAAAGAAGTCAATGGTTTTATTCAGCAAGGGTGTGTTAAATTGATTCAAAGTGATATATAAGACATGATTTATGATTTGTTTGATTGTCAAAGAATAGAGTAAAATAAGAAAAGCTGACAATTCAGCTTGGCCATCTTGGGAATTTACTGTTTTCCTGTATTTTTGATCAGATAAATGCAGCCTTGAGTGCAGGAAACTGTAAAAAGAAGACGACATTTGAATGGTAGTGTCCTAGCATGACTCTGAAATGTCTGATTTATTTATGAGATAAATTGACATCGAATCTGTAAATGCATTTCATGAATAAGATTTAATAGTGTGTATTTTCTTCAGATGTGGTTGCATGAATTAATTTGTAATAATTTAGGGGCCCACAGAGCTTAATTGTTTCCCCTCAAGGAGTAAATCTCACGTTTGAGATTATGAATGCTGATTAATTCAAATATTCTTTCTTCTTTTCCCCCTTCTTTTCCACTCCCCTTGTTCTGTCTGTCCTCGGGTTGTTTGGCCAGTGTGGGGCTATGGGTTCCTGTGTGTGACAGTGATATCTCTGTGTTCACTGGTCGGGGCGAGTGTGGTTCCCTTCATGAGGAAAACCTTTTACAAGCGGTTGCTGCTGTACTTCATAGCCCTGGCCATTGGTACTCTGTACTCCAACGCACTCTTTCAACTAATCCCAGAGGTAGAGCGGACACAGCCAGACAGAAGACACTCTCTAGACTTCCACATGTCTAGTTTAGATTGTAGTTCTAGTTTATATTAGTGGAGTCTGGCGCTTAAAGGAATGCTTCACTCAAAAGGAAAATGCTTAAATGACTTGCCCTCATGTTGCTCCAGAGTTTATGTACAGAATGAAAATATTTCAGGCAACTTGAAGAACTTTTTTTTTGTGCATGTGCAAAATATTTCTCATATATATATATATATATATATATATTGGAATAGCCAAGCTGTTTTCTACATAACAAATTGGATTTTGCTTCACATCATCAAGCTCTAAAAAGGTTAAATAAAGAAATAAATAAAATTAGTCTTGTAAAACAATTAATAGCAAGTAATCACATCCAAAATAAGTTTTTGTTTACATATGGGTGTGTGTGTGTACTGTGTATATTTATTATGTATATATAAATGCACACACACACACACACACACACACACGTTTATTTATTCAATATTTTTGTATATAATGTAAATTGTATATATTCATAGTCATATATGTAAATACATGTAAATATTTTCAAATATATACTGAATGTGTATTTATATGTAAATAATAAAGATACACAGCACAGGCACATATATTATGTAAACAAATACTAATAGTTAATCACGATTAATCATTTCACTGCACTATTTAAAATGGCATAGTTTATACTCAATGTACTCAATATACAGATAGTACATGATCTTTCTTGAGGTTTCCTGAAGCCAATAGAACTTGGTTTGGTGTGGCTTTGAATCATCATGCAATCTGATTGTATGCAAAACAGCAGATTGCACGTTCTGCAAAAACGTTTCTTCAGAACAACATGAGGGTGGGAACTGATGAAAGATTTTTCATTTTCAGGTGAACATTCCCTTTAAGCACAAAAATAACTCTTCCCGGCCTCAGTGGTTCTCCCCAGCTGGATGGCTAGAAAATAGAGCATAAAACAATCAATAACGTTTGTATTGATCCATAGTTGTTGGTTTTGTCGGAGTTCTCACAGGATGTATTTTAATGTCATTGAAATGAGCGTTTAGTGCTGATTCAGGCTAGATGGAATGCAGCTGAAGCTCACATTTAAGTTTTACATTGATCTGACTGGGAACTATTCAAATACCTTTATTAAAACATGTAAGTGAATGACCCAATTTGTGAAAAAATTAAAAATCGGAGGTGAAAAGCCAAGCAAAATGGGGGGAAGCCTTGAGGCATTAGTGAATTACACAAAGACCCAGTCTAAAATAAAGCCCATACTCGCTCTTCATGACAGCTTGAGAAATAAATGTGAAGAATACTGCTATAAAGCCTATTTGTGATTGCTCCTGGTGTCTAGGAGAGCGATTATGGCTTGTATTTAGACCGGATCCATACTATTCAAAGGCTTGGGGTCTATTTATATCTTGCAGAGGCATTTTTTTCCATACGATTGAAAATAGCTCCTTTCTATTTTAATTAATTTTTTAAATATTTTTATTAATTCCTGTTAAAGCTGAACATGCGTCGGTATTCAGTGTCACATGATCCTTTGGAAAATATTACAATATGCTGATTTGGCAAACTGTCTGTCTTGTGGAAACAGGTTTTTTTTTTTTTTTTTTTATGGAAAAAACCCCCGACAAAACAGCAGTGCAACGAAATAAGTCAACATAAAACTTTCTTTTGATCAATTTAATGATGCATTCGTGCTAAATATGTGTATATTTATTTATTTTACTTTTTATTTTGACCCCAATCTTTTAAATTGTAGTGGTGTTCAACATTGTGTAGGATTTAATGATAATAAAAACACACAGCAGTTTGTGATTCAAGGTTAATGGTGAATGCTGTATTATTTTCAATTAGTTTGAATGAAGTCGTTTTCGATGTCTTAAAACGTGCTTTTTTTCTGTGGATAGGCCTTTGGATTCGACCCCATGGAGGATTATTATGTGCCCAAGTCTGCAGTCGTGTTTGGAGGATTTTACCTGTTCTTCTTTACAGAGAAAATCCTGAAGATGATCTTAAAGCCAAAAGACCGGGTGAGTTTGGACTGATGGTCTGTCGGAGTATGAAACTTGAAACTTGCTTTAGCAAACAGCTTTATCTGACATTGTTATTGTGACATGGGTTCACAGTGACATCAAACAAAAGGGTGTTATTTTTAGGACTTTTTAAAGTTCAAACTCATGAAGTTTTGCAGTGGAATGTGTGAACAGTATGTAAAATATGTCTAGGTTTAGCTCCTCAGGGGCTGCACTGTTCATTCTGAGATGCCTCGAAAGACAACGCGGAAAAGGCATGGACCCAAACTCTTATTAGTCTTAGAAATACATTATCCTTTTTGTTGCAGTCTTTAATTGTTTGGCTAGAGCCAAATCTTTAAGCGTCAATCGGAAGGTATATAATTGAACACTTTTCTGTTGAGAATGGTTGTAATGCAGCGCCCTCTAGTGGAGAGGTTACTTGATCATCTGACAAATCTCATTGGTTTATGTGAAAATAACTTGGTGAGAGAAACCGATGAAAGATTGAGCGATTTTAAAACAAAAATTAACATTTTAAATATTAATAATATTTACAGGTAACCACTGCAATAAAGTCAAAATAGGAGAAGTGTGCTGAGATTTACGAGTTCCAGTCAGGAGCCTGGCTGCTGCACTTTGGGCCAACTGTAAACACTTCATAGATGAGCCGTTAATCATATAATAAATTGAATTACAGTAATCCAAATGTATGAATTACATTTTCAAAATTCTTTGTCGATAAGAATAATTTCAGGTGACGGGACGGGAAAAACACGACTCAACTTCATCATTGATCTCTCAAAATTTAGGCCTGAGTCAAACCTTTTTGCACAAAGAGTAATCCATGGAGTCAAATGGCCAAAGCTGTAGTTACTAGCATTTAAAGACATATTTTAGTTCCTGAATGCATGCATACAGATCTCCTAGTGTATTAACTCCTTTAAAATAAGATGCAACTAGATCTTCAGCAAATAAATAGAAAGAAATTCTGGTAAAATTTTGCAATAAGGTTCAGTAGTTAACACTTATTTAACAATGTCAGAAAACATGAGCTAAGAATGACTTTTAATAATCTTAGTTAATACTAATTTCAGCATTTACTAATACACTATTGAAATCACAAGTTGACATGGATATAAAGAATAAATACTGTCATAAATGTTTTGTTCATGTTAGTTAATACATTAATTAATGTTAACAAATGACACCCTATTGTAAAGTGTTAGAGAAATGTTATATTTATTAAAAATCAAACCTAAAGGTATATAACATAAAAAGAGTCGGTACCAGAATAGAGCCCTGAGGAACACCACAACAGTTTTGTCCAGTACGTACTGAAATCAATCGGTGTGATAAAAAGGACCAGAACCTTTGAAGCTTATTTCTTCACTCTCTCTTTTTGTTGTTTGTTTTCTGCTTGCATTTCATCTCATATAATTATCTGTTTTGTTAGGGAGGGCATGGCCACAGTCACCTTCCTGCGGAGCGCTATGCAAGCTCAAATGGAGATTTGGAAGATGGTGTGATGGAGAAACTGCAGAATGGAGAGGCTGGAGGAGCATCTTTACCCAGAGCGGAAGGAGATGCCAGAGGACTCGGAGAAGACGACAAAATGCTCAACACTGGTCAGACGGTACAGGTGACGAACCTACGACTTTCAGTTGTTTACAAAATGATTTAACGTTTGAGAGTAAATGTGGCAGTTTCAATTGATTGGGCTTAAGCCTCACTCAAAATGATATCCCTTAAAAACAAGTGGAAATCAAAATTGAACCTATTTTGTGTAGTCATGTTAATGTCATGCCAGAATTATTATAATTATGTTTCCAGCTTATAAAAACTTTCCGGGTCTTTGTTGGATTTATAATTACAGCTTGGAAACTGATTGAATGCTCTGACTTTTTTCATTCATCTGTTAATAATGACTAATGACGTCATGTAAATAAAAAACTAAATTTTATAAGAGCATATAGATGTGAATAATACTTTAGTCATTTTGCGAGTTGCCATAGAAACATATTTTTCTGTGAATAGCATCTCAGGGTTGTCTTCGTGTAATTGCCATAATTTCAGTGTGATGTTAAGGTGACAGGATTCATCAGTGCGTGTTAGGTTTTTTAAGGACAAAATTACTGTTTTTGTAACTTTGATTTAAATGCAACATCATCTCCATCTAAAACAACTTTTTTTTTATCTGCGCTACAAGAGCACTGCAGAAGCTAAAGGAATCTTGTACGTATTAATCAAGTTCTAATGGATAATATGAGTAATAGACTACATTGCACTCTAAATAATTCTATACAATCTTTTTTTTTTACCATTTATTCATCAAAGAATTCTACAAAGTTATCACAGGTTACAAAAAAATATTAAGCAGCACAACTGTTTCCAGCAATCATAATAAATCATATAATAATAGTAATAAGAAGAAATGATCTCTTCCATTTTTATTTAATCCTCTAAATCTAGCACTCTCTATTCTAATTCTATTCTATATATTTGTTCTTTTTATTTATTATATAATTGTCAAAAGCAAAAAAGGCCTCTAACACTAGCTTGCTCTATTCTTTTTCTAGTCTATATGTTTTCTTCTTATTTATTATATAATTAAAAAAGCGCCTTGCTACGTGCACTGCGTTAGGCTAACTGAGACTTGTTGTAGCACTTGCATATCGTTTCTATTTTGTTGATTTTGACTGCTTCCATTGCTCTCATTTGTAAGTCGCCTTGGATAAAAGTGTCTGCTAAATGACTAAATGTAAACCAGCATATTAGAATGATTCCTGAAGTGTCATGGAAATATATATATCAAATAGAAAACAGCTGTTTTAAATGTAACACAATTGTGCATCACCTTCAAAAACTTGGAAGTCTTGTGTATTTCCTGTGCATGTCTTTATTTCGTCTGTGTTTGTGTCCCTGCTGCAGGACTCTCAGAGTTCGGGTGGTGCTGGAACGGGTGGATGTTATTGGCTGAAGGGCAGGGCGTACTCTGACATCGGCACTCTGGCGTGGATGATCACACTGAGCGACGGCCTGCATAATTTCATCGATGGTTTGGCTATCGGAGCGTCCTTCACTGCTTCTGTGTTTCAGGGCATCAGTACGTCGGTGGCCATTCTGTGTGAGGAGTTTCCACACGAGTTGGGTAAGTGTGATCGCGATCCAGACCGGCCCCGATCATGAGTTTGAGTCTGTCATCATATAAATGCTCTGCCGTCTGTGTGTCCAGGTGATTTTGTAATCCTGCTAAACGCCGGGATGAGCATCCAGCAGGCGCTCTTCTTTAACTTCCTGTCAGCGTGCTGCTGTTATCTGGGCATGGCCTTCGGCATTCTGGCTGGGAACAACTTCTCTCCTAACTGGATCTTTGCTCTGGCCGGAGGCATGTTCCTCTACATTGCACTGGCTGATATGGTAAGAGTGGGATGCTGATTTTTGTTTTGGGATGGATTGCCTTTTTTATTGATTGATGAAGGTGTGTTTCTAAGGTCAGTGAAGTGTGAAAGAGGTTATTACTAGTGCTTATCTATGGATCCTGCAGGTCTTAAAAAGTCTTAATTCGGCCTTCTGAAAGCTAAATGTTGCATGCACTTTCCAGTTCAGACATCGAAACATTCTTAAATCAAGATGTGTTTACTTGAGACATACCACGAAGAAATTAAAGGTGCCATAGAATGGAAAACTGAATGTACCTTGGCATGGTTGGATAATAACAGTTCAGTACATGAACATAACATACTGTGAGTCTCAAACACCATCATTTCCTACTTCTTATAGAAATCAAGTGTTTGCAAAAGACGACTGA
>JAUMHQ010000053.1:946603-959225 GCA_032361165.1 Enteromius paludinosus | reverse complement strand
AGTCCGTCGTTGTCGGTAAGCTTGACGGGCTAGCAACAGTAACTAAGGGGGGCGTGGCTTTTGCGAAAGGTCAATTACAATTTCTGATAACGCCATTCTGATGATTATATTATATTATTAACGATTGTGTTTTCTTTTTTGTATTTTCAGAGAGGCGAGGAAACAACAGAATGACAAGGTGACCTATCAGCAGCCTGCGTCACATCTGTGATGCTCATCAGAGAGTACATCCTTAGTATTTGTAAAAAGATTTTAATAACAGTATTAGACTTGTTTGAATATTCTGTTTTTAATTTAACATTCTTTGTTTGAACATTAATTTTAAGTTTGGGTCTAGACTGATGATCAGATTAATAGCTGCCTCTAGAATTGCCCGCCTGGTGTGTAACATTGACTCTTACCGCTGCTGATGCTGTTAAGTTGAATTTTGATGTGTGTTGTCTGGCTATGAACAGACTCCACCATGTCCTGATGATTGTAAACAATATATCTGTTCCAAAATCTATTCAGATGCCTATTTTAAGGCATCATTGAAGTGCTTCTAAATGATGAAGAAAACACTGCACAATGCACTATGTTCAGTGGAAAAAAAAGTCTAGCCAAAATGTATGGTTACTAAATGTAAGTAAAACTGCACTGTAAAAAAAAGACGTTGTAAAATACATGTTATTCCATTACTTTTACTCATTTTTTCTAGTTAGTTTAATATAATTTAATTTAAAATTGCACCTAAAAATGTAATGCAGTAACTGATCTTAAGCTGAAATAAAATGTCCCATTTAGATATTTTATATAAATATATTTAGTTTAAACCTTTAAATATGAAATGGTTTTTTTTGGTGTAGGTGCACCAGAATAATATACGATGTCAGCTGATACATGTAATAATGCATGCAATATTATATATTCCTTCTTATTGGAAATGCACTATTCTTCTGCACATTTTATAATTATTAGAGTGCTTTAAGACAGTCGGTGAGTGTCAGTCTCTTTTGGATTCGCTTTCATTTAGTATCCTGTGAGAGCGCTGCCTATGTTTGTGGATTTAATATTTTTGCCATCTTTTAACATTTCCACCAGTTTGATTTTGAAATAAAGCCTCATGCTGTGTTCGTTTTGTCTCGTTTTACACACACATACCACAGAAACACTGGCGTAACGGAAGCTGGCTCTGGATCAGTGTAGAAGGGCAAATGTCCACTAAAACGTATCCATGTTCTAGCCACAGGTCCCCATACGGCACTTACACTGGAGTAACTTTTCCTTGGGAAAACAAACGCGGGAAGAGAAAGGGAAGTGGGAGGAATGCGCGGCCCATGCCCCGATGACTCTGAGCGATAGATGGTCAGCAGCTCACCCCAATTAAAATGACATGCACCACTTGACGAGAAGTGTTTCCACTGTGTAGGTGATTTGAACTAGCGCCCTATCCCTCTTGCAGATGTGGAACGTGTCTTTTGCCAAACATTCGTTTCTTGAAAACGGTGAAACTGTCCTGGAGCTCTACACCGGTGGTCCTCACAGATAAGACGTTTAATCACACTTTGCTCCAGTTTCAGATCTTAGTCTGCGTTGGGAAGGAGATGGGCTCAGACTTCAGATGAGATGAATGCGTTTTTTGTGAGCGCTTTCAGCGTGCTTGCGTTTATTTAGCTTGATTAGTTTAACTGAAGTGAAACGCAGGTAAATCTCTCTGATTTGTTCTGGCCTGTTTACCTTCAAAGCACAAATTTCTCATTACATTACCCTTTTATCGTGTTGAACTGTGGGATTTAGCACCTCTTGTGTTTGCCTGACACTTCTGTGCAGGTGTAAATGCTCATAAATCTCATGTCAGCTAGTCACCCTTATCATCCATCAGCTCCTCATCCAGGCAGATATCCAGAGAGATTGGGATTCACAGACTCTGATTGAAGAGTAATGGTACAGTTTTCAAACCTGTTATATAGAGTCTGCAAAATGTTTGCGTGTTTAGATTGAGTTGGGTGTATGAAGGCCATGCTTACAGTGTGGCGCTCACAGCTTGCCAGGGTTGCCATAACTCTGCCACTTTACTTCAAGATGTCTACCTGAACTATAAAAGTAAGGGCAGGATCTGGCTGTTGAAGAATAGTCACATTCTTTAACTTTTTTACTGTAAAGCTGTTCTTTAAAAATGAGGTTCTGTCCAATGCACCCGAGTATGAGGAAATGCTGCAGATTTATGAACTCTTTACTGAAAGCATTTGTATGTAATGCATTGTAAAAGTAAAGTTGATACATTATCGATTCATTGTGTATTATGCATCATGCATTTAAATTGTTTTTTGTAATTGTTCATGATAAGTTGTAATTTATCGCAATGCACTGAATGCACAATGAATAATTGCAATCCATTAAACACTTTAATAACCCTTTATAATGCATCAAATATTAAAGGCTTTAAGTAAAGTGTTCGTATGTTCTAGGGATCACTCTTTTGAAACTTTTTTTTTCTTATCCTACACTGTAACTCATATTTTTCTGATATCTGTTCAGGTCAATATGATTTATTATATTTTATTGTGCATTAAAACTAGCTTTTGGTTAAAATAATAATAATAATTTTACATTAAAGATTAAGTACAGTTTTCATACTTATTTTAAGTTTTAGAATTTTATTTTCTTCAATAATAAAATATGGTATTAGAATGATTTCTAAAGAAATATTTAGCTTTTCTTAAAAAAAAAAGGAAATAGTAAACAATCTTTAAAGTTTTTAACAATATTTTGCAACGTTACTCTTTTGACTAGTTTTGATGAAATAAATGCAGCCTCGCTGAGCATTAAAGAGAATTGGTCTGACGCCAAACTTTTGATCAGTGCTTTGTATCTTCAGTTCTTGAAAACAGATTGTGAAAATATATTTTCTCTAACTTTGCACGCTTAAACATTCATGCTTAAATGTGCTTTTTCTCTACTGTGAGGAGCATTTTGCTTATTTGCAGTGCAAGTGTTTGGATGAACATAAGCATGAACGCTTAAAGTAAGGAGGAGGAGTAAATATTCATGAACTCTTGAGAATGGCCCAGCTCACCATTCCCTAAATGTTTTGAGGTGACCACCTTACTGAGCCCACAACTGCTAAAACAAACAGATAAAAAAGAGTGAAATGGGAGCAAAGGGCAACTGTGGATTCTTTTTAAATTCACAAATGAGAAGAAGCGTAGACTATTGACCTCTTATTTTGACTCAGTCACATCCTCACCAGAACTTTCCAGAACCTTTGGAGTGGGCAGACAGCGTGTCTTTCATCATCTCCTGAGTCACTTCTGTTTTTAACGTTCGGCGTCATGCTGCGGAGGCCACAGGAAAAGCCTGCACCTCGCTTTACTACACCACAGAAAAAACACGCTCACTCCTCCCTCACACATGTATTCCCTCTTTCCATTACAACGGAAACCATTAGAGCTCCCATCAATCTGCCACCGTTTTGAGGTAAAGCTCCAAGACCTGGCAGCTGCAGAGACGTGCCAGCACTGCTTATGGAAACTGGGAAATTATAAATATGTAAACGCTTCTTCATATCCACGGACATTGTCTCAAGCTTTTTTCCGAGGGCATGCAAACATTCTCATCGGCCGGAGACCGTTCTTTTTATTTCTTCCGTTCCCTCCTCATTTCTCTTTGCCAAGCAAGCTTGAAGACAGCATGTAATCTCTGGTGTCTTAATTCAATTAAGGCCTATCGTATTTCTTCCATCGCTCGTATACCGCCATGAATATGTAGCTTTGCAACTGCACCCTGCTGCCAACTTACACAGCGCTGTTTTTTCAAGAAGCTTTTGTTCCGTCTGAGTTCAGTCCCTGCAGGTTGCACTTTTTACTCAGACGTGCTCAGACATCAGACCATTTGTTTCTCACTATTACATGCTCCTTTTGTGATAGTCACCCCGGATTTATTTTAAAACATTAAAGATGAACCATATCTTACAGAGTCTTAATCAAACCCAGCAAGTCTGGTTAAGATGGGCAGCGTTTGCACATGAAAGTTGATTTAGGCGACTGATGTGGCTGGAACCGCTCTCTCTTTAAAGAAGAATCTAAATCCATCCCAGAATCCCCCCAAATCTGGGAGAGCTTTGTCCCTGCCATTACAGATAATGACTTTGACCCAGCATGGATGATTAAGTGTAATGGTCTGGGCTGAATAGGTTTGATCTGCCAAAAGTGAGTTAAAAGAGAGAGAGAACAACAAAAAAAGGGTTTCCCCCTTCTTCATCGCAGCTATTAATCAAACGCATGTCTTATTAAAAGAATTATGACTTTCTCTATATTGTAGAAGAAAAACATGCCGTCATAGTAGTAGAGCAGACAAAATATTCAGTTATTTAACTTGTGTAGTTGATTTCTGACTGGGAGATGACAAAAATGAAGCACACACAAATGAAAATCATTATTTGCATAATAAATGGTATTATATATTTATTATATATTATTATATATTTATAAATATCATTAATAATGTTAAGTTATTGATATCTCTGCTTTATGCAAATACCTGTTAATGTTTTATTTTATTAGCATAATATTATTAATAATAATTGCAATATAAAACTGATCTTCTGAGGTTGACAAAAAAAACAACAACAACAACAATAAATGACTAATTAGAGTCAAACCAGAAACACAAAATGAAAGATGTAATTATGTTTCTCTCCTGTCGCTAGTGTTTGTTTCTGTGCTTCTATGAGTGTTGCTATAGTAACAGACTGAGACTGTTCTGTGATGTCACATGTGGAACAGACACATGACTGGTCTGGCATCTCAGGTCTCATTTTCATTTGTCTTGCTCTGTGACTTCTCTGCCTCATTTCTTCATTTCATCTCTAGTCTGGGTTAAGAGGTTTCTCCTGGCTTTGACTGTTTGCTTTACTGAACTTTAACATTATAGACTAACGCTCTGTAAGAATAATGCAGAAAAGTCAGTAGTTGAGTGATAGACTGTAATCAGAGCTCTTGCAGTAATTTTTTTGACAAATTGTTTTCCATCGGGTAAACGCATGTGCTTTGTTGAAGCGGGATTTTTTATTCTATTCTTAAGAACATGAAAAATGTAGTACTTTTCCGGGGTCCCACTTTATATTAAGTGTCCTGTGAACTATGTGTGCGTATTATACAGTAACTACAATATAATATACAATGGTACATTAGTATCTACAGCTGTAATAATTCTGTAACTACACACAGGGAACATGTACAAATGTGTAACATGACATTTGGTAACAACACTTTTTTCACTTTGCTAAGTACGTAACAGGAATTCTGAAACTACTTTTTGTATGTCATAATACAAAGTAATTACCTAATTAGGTACTTAGTAGTAGTCATTACATGTATAATAAAATGTACTTGTAACATACTAGTAACATGCTAATCATGCTAGCAGTATGCAACCCAACATACTAGTATCATGCTAATCATGCTAGAAACATGCTAGTAACTTGCTAACATGCTAGCAACATGTTAGTAACATGCTAATCTTGCTAGCAACATACTAGTAACATGCTAATCGTGCTAGAAACATGCTAATCATGCTAGAAACATGCTGGTAACTTGTTAATCATGCTTGAAACATGCTAGTAACTTGCTTAGCATGCTAGAAACATGCTACTAACTTGCTAACAACATGCTAATCATGCTAGAAACATGCTAGTAACTTGCTAATCATGCTAGAAACATGATAGTAACTTGCTAACGTGCTAGCAACATGTTAGTAACATGCTAATCATGCTAGCGACATACTAGTAACATGCTAATCGTGCTAGAAACATGCTAATCATGCTAGAAACATGCTGGTAACTTGCGAATCATGCTAGAAACATGCTAGTAACATGCTAATCATCCTAACAACATGCTAATCATCTGTCTATCTATAATCTGATTTTGTAATCTTACTATTTCTAACATTTTCGACTGAAAACTTAAACTTTTTAAACTCATGTTACTAGCATGATTTCTATAAACCACTTTAAGCTTCCTAGGCTTTTTCAAGCCAACTTAAAGTTTGCCTACAAACTTTATTATCAGTTTGTAATTATGTAGATGTAACAGACAGCTACTGTTACACATGTTACAGCGTCTGTTAAAAAGATACAGTCCTGTTCCTTTGTTTTAATTAGAGTATGTCTGTGTAATTGAATTTCCAATTATGTTGTATGAAGTCTGCAACACATGTGGCAATCTTTTGGTTACATAAGTAGCTGTGTAAAATACTTCACTTCTGTCTGTAACAAATATTTCATATACATTACAAAAGTTGTAGGATTTGTTTTTGGTATTTTTTAAAGAAGTCTCCTGTGCTCTGCAAGGCTGCTTTAATTTGGTTACATATACAGTAAAATCAGTTGTGTTGTGAAACATTATTACAACTTGATACATTTTAAAATGTTTTTTATTTTTGTTTAATTTATTTAGTTTCAATGCAGATAATAAGAAACATTATTAATAATTGAGCAGTAATTCACTATATTAAAATGATTTCTGAAGGATCATGTGAGACTGAAGACTGGAGTAATGTGAGTAAATAATTTATTTCACAGGAATAAATTACAATAATATATTAAAATAGAAAACATTTATTTTAATGAATTGTAACAATTTTTTATAACATTACATTTGTTCTGTATTCTTGATTATGTAAATGCAGCCTGAAGAGATTTCTTTTGAACTTTTCAATGGTTGTTTAATCTGTACATTTTGAAGGTATTAAAATATTTGGATATGTTGTACCTACACATGCACAGTAAGTAATGCTGTCAGACTGCAGGGCTGAATGAAAATAGTTTCACATAAATGTTACACATTTAAATAATATTAGGCAGTAAATCTTTGAGGCTTGAAAATGTCTTTATTTCCTGGGAGGAGAATATTGGCCTGCATTAGGTATTACAATGCATTTGTTACCTTTTTTAATTAAACAAGAATCAGGGGCCCTATTTCACATTATATCACACACAAACTAGCGTAATACGTCCCCCTCAAGCGCTGCAATAATGCATCCCTGCAGACAATATCTGAATGTTTTACATTCTTAAAAAGATGCTTGACCCCAAATTTTTTTTCTCTCATGTTTTTTTTTTCTTTACCCTTGTTCTTTTATGCTCAAAAGGGATATTGTCATAAAACGAAAGTGAATAGTTACCATTGTCAAGATACGGCCCGATGTAGTTTTTGTGTGTTTGCACACAGTCATTGACAGTTCCCATCCACCCTCACAGTATAATGAATAGAGAAGCCTGAACATCATTTAAAACAGAAGAAAGAAAGTCCTGCAGGTTTGGATTGACATGAGGTTGAATTTGACAGAATTGTCCTTTTTGGTGACAAAAGCGAATGACACTGACTCTCCTTATGTCTGCTCACCACAGCAGTGACTGTACACAGATCTGCTCCAGATGGCTTTTATAAGGGATCTAAAGTGGATATGAAATTAGCAGAAGCTGAAACGCACCTGCTACAAGTGTCAGTATCAGAAAAGGCATGTTGTTAAAATGCAATATGTTTGAAATACGTTACAAATGCTGCGTTATAACCACTGCCATCAGCACCTGGTGCTCATAATGGAACACATATCCGCTCTAAGTCGTTGATTTTGACTCAATAACATTTTATAAACGATAACATTGGAAAAGTTTGGGGTCAGGAAGTTTGCTTCATGTAAAAATCTATCTATCATCCAACTGAAATTTTCAGTGTCACATGACCCTTCAGAAATGTGCCGATTTAGTGCTCAAGAAATGTAGTTTTTGTTTGTTTGTTTTTACCATCAGTGTTGAAAATAATTTAACAGCTGCTTAGGATTTGTTCATGAATAGAAATGCCTTTACTCTCACTTCTGATTAATAAATCCTGAATAAAAGCATGAATTAAAAGAAAGTCTCACTGACCTCAAGCTTTTGAATGGCGGTGTGTAGTCTCTATAATTGTTTTGTATAAAGATTTTTAGTGGTGTTTTTCCTCTCACTTATTCCTCGTAGAGGTAGTTTTAGCATTGTTTGTTATGTAATTAGTCCAATGCGAAATATTGTTCCACCAACAAACCTCTGAGGTTTCTCAGTCACACCAGTGCTGTTGGAGTAACAATCACCCTGTAATTAGCCTCAACACACACAACTGCCAGCGTCTAGTTGTTTTTATGCTCTGGCCTTGCAAACAAGCCCTGGCAAACTCTAGGTCTACGTATAACATCGGGTCCATTAATCTACATAATACTCTGGCTTCTATTAATCGCATTACATGATTGACACAAGCAGCAAAATGCTGCGGCCAGCTGGAATCTCATCACAGAAATTTCCAGGCTGCTGTTTCAGCAAGGCTTCAGATCGGACCGGACCTGAGCGAAGCTTTAATTCTGTGCCGCGGGTGAAAAGGTGTTCTTCCTCTCGCAGGTTTGTAGAGCGAGGAGGAGGATCAGAACGTCCCGAGCAGGTGTGTGTTATTGCTGTGGGTGTTCTGCTTGTGCTGGGCTGTAGCTCAAAGGTCTTAAAGATGAGAGGTAGTAAAAACACAAACCATTCCTCTGGGTGACATTGTGCTTTAATTAAAGAGCTCAAAGCAAACACGGGGAGATGGATGAGTGTGTGTGTGCTGGGTGTGTGTGAGGTGTTTTTTTTTTTCAGGTTAAGAACGGTTAAGAACACCACTTTCATCTTTCTTTGGAGAATGCAAATGCTTTAAAACCCCAAGGGTAAAGAATACATACCTACTACCTGTATATATTTGTTCTTGGAGGGAGGAGATGCAAGTAAACTTGTTTTCCTCCAATTCTCATTACTTTAGAGAAAAATTATTTATGGATCATGATGTTTGTTCTGTTCTTTGTCTATCTATCTATCCATCATTTTCAATCTGTCCGTCCTTCTATCTGTCCATCAAATCCAGTCTAGTCATCAGTGGCTCAGAAGCGTAACAGGAGCAGGCATGATACAGTAGTTGCTGTAGATGGGCGTATGCGTGTATTTTGCTTAATAAATCAAATTAAACAGGCACAGTGAGGTGAGAAGAAATTGCACTGACAGTGATAAAAAGATTAGATGTGAAATCAAGGAGAGACACAGCCTCACTAATGATACCTTGGCTCAGTTCCTCGGTTTCAATATCCACCCCAAACACACAGAGGCCTTCAAATCTGTATAGATCTTGGCAAAAATGTGTAAACCGTACAATCTCTAAAGAAGCAAGTGTAATGATAAAATCCTGGACTTTCCAGTGAACCAGTAACCTGCTTTTAACATGCTCTAACAAGTTAGAGAGACTGCGTTAGATATTTCATTATAAAGCATGTCAAATATCAGACTACTGAATCTTCTATATGTTCAATATTCAATATCAACCCAGATACTTTAATGAATGATTTAACGTCTTTCTAATTTGAATCCAAATACCGTGCATCTTCCTTATACAGTATTGCATCATATTTTAATACTGTATGTGTCCTGTGTATAATTATATAGTTGTGTGCTTGTATATGCATACATACATAGTTCACATTTACAACATTAACTGACATTATATATATTAATATATATATACACACACAGAGACATGATTATTTTAGTTATAGCACATAAATATAGCTAGTTATATCTTGTTTGTATATGCATACATGTATAGTTCACATTCACAACAATAAAATACATAAATAAATAGTCTGTAGTGCATAAATGTAGTTTTGTGAATGACTGAAGTGTAAGTTTTGACTTTGGAAAATATGAGCACATGTTTACTACTATAAGGACAGGGAGTGTGACTTCTCTCTGGCGAATGCTTATAATTATCATATACTTACAAACATCAGACAAAGGCTGAAGACACTGACACATCTAACTACCTGGAATACACCTGAGTAACTTGTTTGGGCTCGACCGTCGTATTTTAATGTAGTCACATGCTCTTTGCATGCTCTCATTGACTAGCTTGGTAAAATGATGTTTCAGAGTAAACTGAAGCAATAGTCATCGTAAGTTTTGTTTGGCGCATGAGACACATCTAATCATGCTGGTTTGGTGTTTTTTGGGTTTTGTAAGTTTACTGGATCAAGCCTTACATATCATCCGTAGACAAATGAGAGTATCTTGAAGCCAGCTCAGTATTACAGTGTGCTGACCATCCTGCTGATGATTCACTGCGTTATGGTCACTTTCATGCCCAACTGAATCCTTTCAAACTTTAAAAAAAGGCAGCAGGCGGCGAGTGTTATTTTTACCAAGCCGTTTGGGGTTTTGGGTGAGTTGGTTTTAATTTGAGCGGTGAGTGAAGTCACTGCTGTCCCCTGCATGCTCTGCTGTGGAGCCCGAGGTAATGGATCCTCCATTCATGCGTTCTCCCACTAGAGAGAGACATTCTGCACAAGAGATGCTGCTTGTTTTATGGGCTAGGATGTATGACATTGAAATGAGGCTTATGTTCCAGCGAGCAGTGTCATTATTTACCACAGAGGACTGCAGGATTTAAATTTCCATTTGAGTCGTATTCACAAAAAGAGGGCAAATATTAACCCAGAATAATATTGTATGAATATATGGAATGATGAAGTGCTAATTTGGTCACCCACACCATTTTTTTAAAAGTGTACTTTAAATGACTTTTTTTTTTCTTTTTTTTTTTTACATTTATTGTTATTACTTCTTTATCTGTGTAATTACAAACAACGGTTCTAATTACCCTTTCCTAAATGTATTGCATTACTTATTATTAAAAATCCAATATAAAAATGGAGCAGTGAAAGATAAAAGAATAGATATAAAACTGCTCTTTTAATTGTTTTAAATACATAATAAAAAACTGCGGTATAGTAAAAATATTTTAACATTAGATATTACATTTTGATGTTAAATCCACTGTTATTTTACCCTATATGAAATGCTTCTATAGTCCGTACAGTATTTAATGCAATTAAATCAAACTGTAATTCATCTATCTAAAATGTCACAATTGCACAAGCAAGCCTTTAAATGCACTAATAATATCATTATTATTATTATTATTATTATTTATTAATAACATTTAGTATATAACAGAGATGTTTCTCGTAGTCGTTTAAGAACTTTTTTTCTAGCAACATACAAACGAACTATAACTATAACTGCCTGTCTATCTATGTGTGTCTGTCTGTCTATGTACAGTCTACAGAAAGTCTGTCAGTGGAAACAACAGCGCTTTAAACTCTTCTGGGTTATTAGATCTGTGTCCAGCCCACCGCGCGCAACAGGTATATGCCCCCATGCACGGGGCAGGTTGAATCTATTGCCCCGATTTCCTGTCACATGATTTGAAATAGGATCCCTACTTTTTCTGCTATCTGTCTTGTGTGTGAGTGTCTGGGGGCAGCGCTGATCTGCCTAGAAGTTGAGACGCTCTTAACGCAGACGCGCCGCGAGATTTGCTGACATTCATCTGCTCGCTGCACCAGACTGGACTCAAACACTTCACCTGCGAGGAGAGAGGAAGAGAAGGTGTTCAGATCTCGCACAGCCCGCTACAGAAGAGCGATGGACTCGTGGAGAATCGCAGCTTTGCTCCTTGCTGCCTGCCTCAGCGCGTCGGCTTCAGGGCAGTTCGACACGGGTTAGTTCTCAACTCTCTTGAGCTGTTACTTTGTGCGTTCTGGTGGCTCTAGTGGGTCTTTTATGAGATGTTTCTGAGACTAGTGCATTGTCCCGACTCCAGCCTCGAGATGAGCAGCGCGTTCTGTCTCTTCTCTCTCTGGTTCAGCTTGATCAATCACACAATCCATTCCGCGCTAAATAATTAGGCTACTAAACCCTCTGAACGCTGTTTTGCAGATGATGGTTCTTCAGGAAGAGACACTTTTAAAGTCTTGTAAAAGTAAACTAATTCAAACTATGTTTTATACCTATTAAGAATCTTCAAGTTGGTTTTGGTATAAGGTGTGAGGGCGAGAGTATTAAATATTATGTGTATCTGTAATTACGCGTGCCTGTAATGAACATTTCTTTCTTTCTTTCTTGTTGGGCTGGATAAATCTTATACTTGCTGTTAAAGAAAAAAATATGATACTTTTATCATATGATACTTTGATTTAGAATACGATATTATGATATAGGTCAATATATAGGCTGTATGTAATGCTTAATCAATCAATCAGTCAATCACTTTTATTTATATAGTGCTTTTAACTATACAGATTGTAGCAAAGCACTGAACATTGTCAAGTAGGAGAATAGAGTGATGATAATGTATAATGATGAGATTAAACTTTTTATTGATTAAATGCAGAGATGGTCTCAGTAATCAAAAAGATGATAATCACTAGAAATCAGGTGTGGAAATTAACAAGATTTAAAAAAATCTATACGATGTTTGATAGGGAGCCAGTGCAGTGTTGACAGAACCGGGCTAATATGCTCATACTTCCTGGTTGTAGTAAGGACTCACTTTGTAGTCTATTTATCAAGCATGCAGAACAACCACCTAATAATGCATTACAATAATTAAACCTCGAGGTCATAAACGCATGATTTAACATTTCTGCATTTGAGGTTGAAAGCATAGGACGCAATTTAGATTCTTGAGATGGAAAAATGCAGTTTTACAGATGCTAGAAACATGGCTTTCAAATGAAAGATTGCTATCAAACAGCA
>JAUMHQ010000053.1:920785-932689 GCA_032361165.1 Enteromius paludinosus | reverse complement strand
AGATAAATAAAAAAAAATAATATATATATATATATATATATATTAAAGGGGTATTACATATTTTAATGTAATTGTAGTATTTTAAGATCTAATATTATTGAACATTGAAAAATATTCTGAGATCTATTGCCAACTTGTCTGAGCCTTATTGAGTTTATAGATCAGAATTTCATAGAAATTCACAGGTTGAACTCTTTTGACTTAAGCCCCCGTAAGTAAGTCTGAAGCAACTCTCAAGCAGTCCATTAAAATCCACTCACTCACTTAAAACCCTGTAGCAACCTCATAGCAACACCCTGGCAACCTTAAGAGTTTAAAAGAGGCAAGTGCCACTCATATTTCCTTTAGAGCTCTCAAAAATCTCTTTTTGTTTATAATTTACTGTGTCAATCCTTAACTTTTGGGATAAAAGCATCTGCTAAGTAGTTGTAGCCTTGTAATTGCTCTCAGAGCAGCTCTTAGAGGCAGTTTCTTACTTTACAGCTTGCAGGGAACATCGGTCACAGATGGTGGATGTTTGTGCGACACGCATGCATGCGCTGACTCTCTCCTGAGGGAAAAGGCGAAAAGGCGTGAGATTATTGAGCTTTTTTTGGGCAATGCCTGTACCTGCCGTGTGCGGTAACCACTCGCTTTCCTTTTTACAAAGTGCATCAGTCCCACACAACATCCAGTGTAATTAGTTTTAATGAAAACGCATGGCTGGGAGCGATTTTCAGACATGTTCGAAAATTAAAATGAAACGAAGTATTTCCCCTCCGAACCTCCCCGTTCCATGTTTAGCTGGAGCTTCAGCAGAGCAAGTAAAACACTTCATAGATTTGACATTGGCTTTTGGTTCACTGCAGGCAGCGCTATACCAAGGAAGAAATTCATTTGCACAAATTTCATTCGGTTCATCCTTCTAAATATTATAATGTGCACTTTTTGTCTCTCTTTGTTCTCCCATTATATAACATTTTCAGGGACACGATGCATCAATTGAAAACCGCAGTGCTCAAAAAACCCCATTCTTAGATGCTGTCATCATGTACTTATCTCTTTTATGTTTAAAAACGCTTTGTTAACGTTAATTATGGCTAATTAGCAAGATTAAAGAATGGAATCCTGGATAGAGTTCAACGTTTGCTATAAATGGAGGCTCGTGCTAATTTTTATATTAGAATTGGGTCAGGAGGGTTAACTAGGCCTATTTGCTTTTTTTTTTATGTTTTAAAGTGGATGAATTTTAAGGGCACAACTTTTTAGAGAATGATTTAGCATTTTATTAGCAACCAATGGACTGTCAAGCTAAAACCCTCCCTGAGACGTTAATTTGGACTACAAATATATTTAGCCACACCTTTTTTCCCCGTTATGTTTTACTCCATTGAGCTTGAATGCAGATTAATGTCTGATATCCCAACAGGTTTGGTATATTCTCAGGACCCAATACCATGGTGTTACAATGCTTTCTTTTCAGTACTGTTACGCTACATAATGTTTTTCTCTCTCCTTTTTATAGTAGTATAATTCGATTATTGAAGCAAAAACAGTGGTAAAATGTGGTTATCCTTCAGTGTAGCTGTTGGGTGTATGTATGTGAGGGCTGTAGAAAGATAGACAGGTGTGGGCTGTTGCCTGTAATTCATGAGACTTGACTCAAGCTCAAATTCTTTTGGACAAAAGTGTGGAGTTTAGGGAAGGAATGAAGTATACGTCTGTTTATATACCCTTGATTGATTTAACCATTGATTATATGTACATGTTCTTTGAAGACAGTTACCAGAAACACAGACATGGAACCGCTTAGAACAACGCTGCTCTGCAGTGTTTCTGTGTTTTGAATTGGGCTTGTTTGGCCTACAGTAACATGAGACAGAAACTGTGCTGTGGTGTGGCCTGTAATCACCGTTTCTCAGTATCAGAGGGTCTAACGTTGCACACACATGCCCTTCAATGCACCCGACACATGTCTGCCTGCCTAAAACCACATATAATTAACATTCTTGCCATACCAATAAACCTGAGCAAAAACAGGGCGATCCGAAACAGGTGTGAGTTCATGTGTGCAAGTGTAATAAAATACAACACAGGTCTTTGGATCCAAACTTTGATCCAGCT
This sequence comes from Enteromius paludinosus, assembly GCA_032361165.1. Classification (NCBI taxonomy): domain Eukaryota; kingdom Metazoa; phylum Chordata; class Actinopteri; order Cypriniformes; family Cyprinidae; genus Enteromius; species Enteromius paludinosus. The sequence continues at coordinate 930,586 of JAUMHQ010000053.1, read as the reverse complement.
TAGCTCGTCTCTGGCCAAACCCAAAGCCTGTGTGAAAGTCAGTCGTGGGTTTCTATAATTCAGCTGCACTCCTGTCAGATGTAGAGATGTGGTAACATAGTCATGTCTCGTTTCTCAAAGTTAACCGATTCTGATTCGACACCATCCCGATTTGAATTATGCATAAGAGCTTGGTCTAGTAACCTAGTTTTGGCTGTTCAGGCTTTGCCAGAGAATGCTGGTTGATGATATTTATGTGTATTGAGTCTCAGAGTTTGAGAGAAATCTATACTGTAGCTGACAGCACGGATTATTGATCGGCTCAGTTGTTTTCTCTCTTGCTAACAGCTTAAACGTAACGCTGTAAATCATGCTCTAAATGTTTTAAGGGCCACGAGGGTGTTGTGATGCTGTGCGGAAGGGCAGAGTTGGAGATGTAGCCTGTGTTTTACACATGCATCATGAAAATTCCCATTGCTTTAATCTGTTAAATATATGATGCTTTGTAAACATAATGCAAATTTAAGGAATAACTGTGTCAACCTATAGGCTCACTGGAAAACATGCTTGTGATGACATTTCTGCAAAGTTACATACAGTACAAAGTGAGTTCTGTTTTATTTAAAACCGATAAACAAGGCAATGTTTAATCATGGTTGTTGTACAAATCATATCAGTTTGGAAATGAAATTTGAAAATAACACACCACCTTTATAGCACTAACAGTGAAGCGAACCTGGGATAAAATGCAGCTATTCCAAAATAGCTTGCTTCGACAAGTCTTTGAACTCCTTTATAACGACCTGTGTTTCACAGGACTCGTAGCTCGTCTGTCCAGTGCTTTACCGGGTGGGCTTCCAAGCAAGTTTACTACATCTGAAAAGCCATACACATGGAGCTTATTAAGTGATGCACATCAAAATGCTGGCATTATTGTAAAAGTGTTTAGAGGTCATTACACAATATAATGGAATGAATCTTTATTAATATAATCTGCCCTTGCAATGGTAATTTGTTGGTAAGCAATGTTGTTTGTAGTGTTGCAGGACATGTGTATTTGATTGAGTAAGGTATTCAATGATTCATTCTTAAAGTGCCCCTATTATGGGTTATGAAAGGTTCATATTCTGGTTTTGGGAGTCCCAAACAAGGTCGAACAACATGTTGGTTTTAGTACTTATAACAAGCATTCATTTTTACCTTATTTGTTTAATGAGTTAATTTTTGACCCAACACCTCCAGCGATCTGGCGATTTCACACCAAAACACTCCAAATGCGACGCCTAGGCAAAGAAAGAAATTGCTTTTTCATTCAGACCAATGCAAAAGACCAACCAATGGATGTGTAATATGTTAACGTTTCATGTTGACGTCAACATGAAACGGCTTGGGATTTTAAAAGCGACTCATTTTAATGATTCTGAGTCGACACTTTCTGAATTAAAACATTGCAGGATGTTTTTACCCGTTACACACTGCATTAAAGCTCATTTTCCATAAAGATCAATAATAATTCAAAACGAACACTTGTTTCATTCTTAAATGAATCTGTGTTTTTAGAATGCATTTTGTTGGTTGAGCTATTCGTTGATTCACTCACGATGACGCCACCTATACTTGTGTAATGATGGAACTTTTATATCAATATGATTATATGACCGTGTAAAAGTCTAGAATCTAAAGGAATAGTTAGAAGTAGCTTCCTTCTAGTTCCAGAACTGTGTCCTTGAACTCCAGACGGAAGGGTTTCTTGGGTAATAGCGCTTAAAATAATCAAGGATCTGTGGGCGGATATCCGTTGAGAGGTCTTGATGCAAGTGAGAGGGTGCAAATGACACAAGCATTATGAGGTCCTGTGGGAACAATGAGCTCTAGTGTCTTCCCAGACAAATCCCACTATATGACGGCAGTCTACAGCTTTCTTTCACTGAATGGATGGGGAGAACAAGAGGCAGAGACAGAGGATGATGCTGAAAAGGCAGGAATGCTGTGGGAAGAGGCTAATTCATGCATGTTTTACCGCCACCATTGTCTGTATCAGTGGTCTCTGCATGCTAGCTTTCGTAGGAGTTGTTTTACTCAAGCGTGCTTTTATACAATAAGAATCCACCCACATGCTGCCACTCGCTTTAGCGTTAGAGAGCCATGTTTGTTATCACGGCTTTGAGAATCCTGCTCGTGTTGATGTTCGCAGATACAAGGAAACGTCAGTTCAGGACGTTTGGATCGCAGCTATCTACGAGCTTTGATAAAGCTGACAAGTCGGACAGCATATTTTAGCTCTACAGTGTGCATTAGTACAGTGTACATTAGTACAGGCTTACACAACCCACACATGTCTCAGATTCCCGTCGTGTGTTTATATACAGGCTCATTTGGCAGTTAGGGTTGCACTTCAAAGGCTGGCTTGAGCAGTTTTGGAAAGTGAACATGACCCTAGCGTGGGCGCTATCTCTTTGTTTTGCTGTTAATTTTATGAGGCTTGGCTTTGTGACCCCCTCCATGACAAAAGGAAATGTAAATTAAACCGGCTGTTACCTCACAAGCTCAACTCAATTTGTGGGGAAAATTGGGGCACTTGAGGAGCGAAGGACGGCAATAAGATTGTTCCTTGTTTTTCTTCTTTTTATAGACTCTTTGTTTGTTTCTGTGTACTACAGAGACTTGTGCTTTAACATTTCAAATGTATCTAAATTTGGAGCTTTCAGACCTCATCCACTCTTTCCTCATTGCAACCTTTACAGAAGAAGACCATGATATTATTCTGTGGTTGCAAAACTTAATTTTCAGCAGCCGTTATTCCAGCGTCACATGATTACAAAAATTACTATAATATGCTGATTTGGTGCTTATTATCATCACTTCTTGCAATCTTTGCAACATTTGTAACAATATACCGTATTATGGCTTTTCATCTATTTTTTGCAGCCTTGCTGAGTTAAAGGATAAAGTTCTTTATAAATAAATACCTTTTAAACAGAGGCGTCTGTAGTGCAGTACTTTTTCTCTGCTGTAAAAGTTCTTTTCAAGTGTCTGTACTTTACTTTAACAGGACTTTACTTCACATCATTCCAAAGCATAATATTGTACATTTTACTGCACCATGTTTTAGATTAAATATCATGTAATACTTAGGCTAATTACATTAGAAATCTAGTACTTTCTTACTTTTACTTAGGTAAAAGTAATTCTAAGTTTTACTCAAGTACAAGAAAGTACTACATTTGTAATGGTTTTAAGTATTAAAGGTAAAACAAACAACTTTTGTTCATTAAATGCAGCGCAGTGTCACACTTTATGCTTTGATGTTCAAAGAAAAACACTGATAAGATACTTTACTACTGTCCCTTTTTGCTTTTAAATGGCCGTATATACCTCACAGTATTGCCATTTTTGCTTAAAAAAATCCCAAAAAATATTTTTTATAAAATAAAGCAACATAGAAAAATCTACTTTTTGGCTACTTAAGTGATTTAAATAATTTGATAAATTAAAAGGACTCTCATTTTATTGTTGTTTGGAATTTGATAGAAAACAAATATGATTGTTAATAATGCAGACATCAGTATAAATGCTGTCCACCCAGTTACAAACAAGACTCGAAACCACCCAGCCGTACGTGATGCCTCTTTTGTTTTTTTTGGACATGTACATTGTAAGTGCCATGAGAATGGACTGTGGTATGCATGACATTACCATGGTACCATGTTACAGCCGCGATATATTTTTTTGCGAAGGACCTTTTCTCTGCTTTCATCTGTGATATTCCCCCATTGTTTACTTTCCTGTCAGTTTGGTGTCGGTGGCGTGTGCTCAGTTAGTCTGCCCGTCCCGCTTCTATTTATTTAACCTCTTGTGGTCCCACTTTCACGTCGCAGCCCATGAAGCTTTTGTTCTCCGTACGGAATGTGAAGATGAAAGATGGCAGCAAAGCCTTGTGGATTCTGTCACAGTTTTCATCCAGCTGGACTCTGCGGGCCCAGATGTAGCGTTGGAGGATTCCCACTGCAAGAGGGGATGTCTACGCATGAAATAACAATTTCACAGTGTCAGGCACTTGTGTGTGTTGGCCAGCGCACCAGCTAAACCTCTGTGACTGCTCATTCAAGACCTTTATTATTCATCAGCCAGAGCCAACTCATATACATCAGTACCTTTTTTTTTCCCTGAGAAGCTCCTGTGGCGGTTTACATTCAAGTTCGTCAGAAATCATTTACTCCCTCTTGTAATGACTCCAGACATGCATGACTTTATTTTTCTGTAGTCACTGCTTTCATGCAATTTATAGAAACATGCATAAAATGAATCCGCTTTAGAAAAGAGTGTCTAGGACAATGTTTCAGATGTTTGTGAAGAAACGTAAGGGGGACTTGTGGTGAACTATCCATTTAAAGCAATAATATGCCTTTCCAGCTTCTAATAAAGCCTTTTTAAATTGATTCTCACCTTCCAGGAAAGTTGCAACAAGCAAAATTGCCTTAAAATTGTTGGCTGCCTCAAGGCGTTTCTCATTCTATTTATACTCTTCAAAAGCAGCACACGCTGCTCACTTTTCCCATTAAAGGGAACAGGATTTGAATAATGTGCAGTGTATAAGAGAGCCATGGAGAGGTTAGAGAAGGTTCAACCAGGTTAATTTTGAAGAGCACTGCTGAGATGATGCCGGTCTGAACCTGCTTGATTTCACAGCATGTCCCGCTGAAGTTTGGGCTTTTGTGAACGAGAACTACTTGGGAAGGTGCTACTTTATTTTAGGCATTGATAATTCACCAGTTGTCCTGTACTGTCTATAAAGTTATGCTGTACAAAATATCAATTTATTTTGATGGCTGATGTTGATATATTTCATTTAAAATAGTTAATAACACATGCATGTCACTTAAACTTGTTTATTTTACTAAAATTATTAGAAATAAATTGTTTTAAAATCAGTTTGAGCTTGATAAATAAACAGATTTATATGGTTTTGTTTCTGTAAACCTGTAAATTTTTTATGCTGGTTATGCGTATATAATAAGAAAGTCTCACCGATGGATTCACCAAAGTGGCATTAAAAATTTATCAAACTCTCTCAGAAATAAAGGTACAAAAGCTGTCACTGGGGCGCTACCTTTTCAAAAGGTACACTGTTGTACTTATTGGGTTCAAATATGCACACTTTAAGTACTAATATGTACCTTTAAGGTAACAATTAGGTACAAATATGTACCTTTTGAAAAGGTTCCGCCCCAGTGACAACTTTTGTACCTTTATTTCTGAGAGTGAGTCGGTGATGTCAAAATAAAAGTCCCGCTTCTGACTCCTATTGTCTAACTGAGAACATATATATTAAAAAAAAGCTAAATATTGGCCACGCATGGCGATGTTTCATTTGAAGACTAGCCTGTATGGTATTTTTATTCGTCTATTTTAATTTAATTTTTTTAACATTTGTACTTTATTTCTTGCCATGCATGCTCTTGTTGGCATCTGTCTGCTTTGACTACTGTATATAGCTTCTTTCAAGTGTGCCAGAACACTGCTGATGTAAATAAGCCTGTTTATTTTATCAAAACTATGCATGATTACATGGGTACTTAGAGATTATCATTTGCATTATGCATTGCTTTTTCCAGTCTTGTCAGAACAGTTTTGTGACCCATTTGAGAAAACTTGAGAAGTACATTATAAGGCCACCTTGGAGGCGCCATATCAGCCACGATGCATCATGACACGTACATCTCTTCAAATCATGTTCTCTTAATGGGATCTGCTTTTGATAATATAGTCGAGGGGCTTCTGTATCCAGTCCCAAAGTGCTTATTTGTCGTTGAGGTTTGTCCAGTTGTTGTGGGTTGGTTCCCCTGTGGCAGACAGACTCGGTGAGTGTTTGTATGATGTGGTGGATGAGCAGATGGTTTGGCACTGTCGCTTTTATACATAATCATTTTCTCTGCTTGTCTCATAGGCCTGCCATGAGACCAGGGCTAGTTGGAGTAAGAAATTATTTTAGCCTCTGCTATTGTCTCCTCACTCCATTCAGAGTGACACAGAACGAGACCCAGTGTCCTGTTGAATTACTCACCTCCCTCCCAGTGCATTATAGTCATCAAGACACAAAGCCTACCTACAAGACTTTAGTATGCAAATAAACACAGAAAGATTGCGACGGCATAGAAGTATTTGACTTTTTTAAGTACCTAAACAGCTACGTATATAGCTGAAGTTGGTTCGCCCCAAGATAATTTACTTACCTTCATGTCGAACATAGTTGGTTTGACTGCTTGTTTTTTCTTAAAGTAGTGTTATTTTGTGCGCTGTATGTGTGTGTTTTGTATATACATAAGAAATATACACAGCACACACAAATTATTTTGCATGCAATGAATCAGTTCTAATGTTCAGTAATTTGTTTTATTTAATGTTTTTTTTAACATATTTCTTATAATTAGTATTTTATTTTTATTTCACATTTTACTCATTTACTCATTTCAATAACATATCTTTCATTCAGTTATTTCTAATATGTATATTGTGTTAATTCTGTTTTATTTCAGTTGCCTTCAAAAAGTGTCAATGCCAGTGATACTGTATCCATCACCATTGGTTCTCATGTGTCATGTGACTTATCATAAGGTGACGTATTTGAATTTGTGGAAGTTAGATTTGTTTTGCATATAGACATAAATTAGGAGTGTTTTTCCTCACAGAAAGATACTGCCAAAACTCATACACACCACTTTTATGTTCCATGCATTATTTTGCCATTTTTAAAATGGCCCTCTACAGTGGATCTAATTCAGAGCTACTTATTTAAAGCATTCAGCTAAACTTGTTCCACGAATTACAGAAAGTTTGAAATGACACGAGGGTGAATAAATGATAGTTTCATTTTTGGGGAGAACTGTTGCCTTAATGACAAAGGATTAAAATTTTCCTCCTCCTCGAGCACCTCTCCTGCATCTAATTGAGGATTGTGTCCCTGATGAATCCTGCTCCCTTCAGCTGTCAAATGACACAACGAGTGCAATTTGTTTATTTAGTTTTTTTCATGAATGTGTACTGATCGCATCGTCTTTCTCTTTTCCTTACAAAGATGAGCAAGTCTGCAAACTCAATAAGGAAGCAATTAGCAACTTTCACATATAATAACAGGGCAACTAACTCTGTGCACATAATCCATTTTTTAAGACCCTCTTGTTTCTGCCTCCGTGGGGCGGTTCCTCCCTTCCTCCTGTTCCGAGCTTCTTTTTCTGTTGATGTACTTGCATTTTATAGTTTTCTTTTTCCATTTGCTCTTTCATGCGGCCGAGACTCTGTTTCCCATCAAGGCCTGTGATCCGACCACAACAAAGGCATCACATGGCGATACGGCGGGAGACTTGATGACGGAGTGGAGGTGATGTTATTAAGAGTGGTAAAGCTCATCCCCAGGAACCTACAAGTGCAAATGGTCACGTTTTTTCCAAAAAAAACAAAACTCAGCAAGCCACACTGGGTTTTGACTACCCATTCATCTCGATGATGGACCTTCTTATCTGGTTCTTCCCGGTCTACTCAGTGCTTCCCTACACTGCCACAGCTTAACGATGCCTCTCGACCACATCAAGTTAAGCTGCTGCTAATTGCTACCCTTCCTCGGGCCCTTCTTTTTTCAGCCATCCCGTCTGGAAACCTTTTCTGCCGAGGTTAGCCACAGCAGAGAGATGTCTGCCGGCTTGTGGCCCGATGCAACTGCGATATGAGGGTTGTTTCTCATTGCAGAGGCGTGCATAGTTGCTCTTCAGGTGACTTTTGTCTTTTGCAGGTTAAAATAGGAATAATGTGTCCTGCGTTGTGCAGAGAGTGGGTATGAAGGCCGACCATTCCGATTAGTGATGCATGGTTTGGCTGGCAGTGACTCTGTCCAAGATTACAAAGAGGAAAAAAAAATCCTGATTGCTCTGGGAGATGTGTGGCTCTCCGGTGCGCCGTAAACTCCCAGAGCTTCACGCAACAGCAACACCAGCCTTTATTTATTGCCATCTTTTATGAATGTCAATCTGCTGCCACTGCAAGTGTGTCTGGATCAACGTTGCCATAAAGTTGTGGTAAAGGAATAGTCGCCATTTACTCACTGTCACGCTGTCCCGTAATTTATTCTACCTGTAAGACTTCTTTAAAAAAATATCCTGACTGCACTTTTCCATTTTCCCAACCAACAGACAAACAAATAAATAACATTTACATATGTATCTATATTTATTTAATACATTTAAATATTCACTGAATTTGCCTGAAATTTTCAATTACTGCATACAATTTTATATTATTTTTTGGGTTGCATTTTTTAAGTTACAAATAAATATATTTAATATATAAACATAACATATTTTTTAAAATATAAATATATAAATATCTTAAATATATACATGCATTTGTTTTTATATATACATAATAAATATACACAGCACACATATTATGTAAACAAAAACTTTTATTTTGTATGCAATTAAATGCAGTTTTTTATAGCACTAATTTAAATTAATAATTTCATTCAGCAAGTAAGCATAAAACTGATCAAAAGTGACACTAAATAATAAAACACTTAAAAAAACAAATAAATATAAATAAATAAATAAATATATTTATATATTTATATATATTATTATTATTATTATTATTATTATTATATATTTTTATATATTATTTATTGATTTATTTTTGGTCAAATAAATTGATAAATATTTTCCAAAACAAAAGCTGTGTACTTATCAATTCATCCAAGTTAAGCAAACCACATACTACTATTGAGACCATACAGGTTGTTTAGTTAAAAAAAAAAACCTTTATGGTCATCTTAATTCCAGACACTCAACTGTATTCATGTCCCAGCGGGGGTTGTTTCTGAGTAGTGCCACCTGCATGACTTTAATTAAAATCTACATGACACCCAAAAAGCAAAGCCTGTGATTTCACGTTTTAATGAGGCCTGGTTTTCTTTCTTCTTGACTCCAGCGAGCACGACTTCCACAGTGCTGCCTGGACTCCGTCCAAGTGTTCTGCGGCTTTTAGGGCTGTATTTTCTGATTGGATACAACTGTTTCGGGTTGTGTGAGCAACAGTGCAAATGTCCTACCACATATGTAGCTGCGTCCGTTTGCTCCATGTGCCTTTTTCAGAGCCAGCCACCGGAAAGCATTTGTCCTTTTTTGAGGCGAGCGAGCCTCACACAAATCAATATGATAATCGGTGAGCGCTCGTTTGAGGTGGTCCTGCCTGAGGTATGTTAATTGCATTTGATTAATGGCGTTGGGGAAATTTGTTTAGGGAGGTTGTGTGGTTTTCTGATTGGCTGCATGATGCCCTACTCATCCCCTGGAGGAAGGGCTCGACCCACATCAGTGGTACATCTAGACAACTCAGCTTGGAAAACAGAGGCTAATTATCTCAGAATGTGCTCCAAAACGTTGGAAATATCTGCATTACTTCACTTATTTGTTAAGTACATTCATATGTGCGTATAAAATGAGTAACAATGTCCATAAACCCTTTAAAAAATTCTTTATAGTCATTTAATAAAAAACATTAACATTCCCATTCTTTAAAATGTTCTTTAAAAACGTTTTTTTTTTTTTTTAAATGTTGTTCATACTAAGATAATATGCATATAAATATAGAATTGGAATACATACAGATATTTTCAAAATATATGCTTTATGTGTGTGTATTTACATATACATAATTAATATACACAGTAGATACACATACATTATGTAGACAAAAACCTGCGATTAATCTTTTGACACCAACATTTTTTTTTTATTAAATTTTTTTTAATGATTTTTATTTTATTAAAATATT
>JAUMHQ010000053.1:869649-905856 GCA_032361165.1 Enteromius paludinosus | reverse complement strand
TTAGGATTCAGGTGTAGTTGCAAATAGTGATTAATCATGATTAATCCACTGAAAATCCTGATTAATTTGATTAAAAAATTTTAATTTTAAATTAATTTAATTTTAAAAGCCCTAGTTTATGCTGATGCTATACTGAAAAATATTAACTTTGATACAAAAAAACTGCTAGTACATTTTACAAACAAACACTGAACATACAGTACGTGACCTTAAGTAGCACAAGTATGTTGATAGCAATAGCCAAAAATTCTTAATACGGGAAACCATACCTACGTCGTCTCCTTTCTTTTTCTTTAAATACACTGTATGGGTCAAAATAATTGATTTTTCTTTCATGCCAAAATCATTAGGATATTATGTAAAGATCATGTTCCATGAAGATATTTTGTCAATTTCCTACTGTAAATATGTCAAACTTATTTTTGATAGTAATCTGCATTGCTAGGTACTTCATTTTGACAACTTTAAGGTGATTTTCTCAGATTCCAGATTTTCAAATAGTTGTATATCGCCAAATATTGCCCTATCCATTCATCAACGCAAAGCTTATTTATGCAGCTTTCAGATGACGTATAAATCTCAATTTTAAGAAATTGACCCTGATGACTGGTTTTGTGGTCCAGGGTCACATATGAGACTTGGATTTAGAAAGAGGGATATGGTATTTTTGGTAACAGTGCAATAATCTTTGTTTCATTTGAAACTTCATGAAAAGGTATTTTTAGTCTGGCATTGATTTGATCACTCAGTGTGCAGATTAACAAGATGGGACCAGTTTACTTTCACTCTGTGCTCTCTTATAGTAAGCAAATATTCAGCATGTCGGTTTGGTGCCAAATAATTGGGATGGTTAACAGTCAGGTGAGAACCGGCTGCATTCCTCACGGATAGTTTATTTTCTTAAAGTGAACAACAACAGCACCTGTTGAAAGCAAACCTATCTTTAATCAATGCTGATGCTCAGCTATCGCTCACAGGTGTGTGTGAAGATTGGTTATGCTTGGATTTGCTCTTTAACGTCCCACAGTAACAGATGAGAAGAGTAGTTTCACTCCAACAAACAGGCATGGAAATGCAGTAATAAATTCCAGTTCAGATAATGGTTCACTGTAAAACATAAATAGTTATACTGGGTGCACTAGTTCTCTCTAAAATAGCGTTTAGTTCTCCTTTGTAAACATATTTTGTTTGAGCTGTATGTTGTTGATTCCCAAAAACAAAAATACAGACCCGCACGCTCTCAGAAAAAAAGGGACAAAAGTTATCACTGGGGCTGACCAAAAGATACACTTTTGTGCCTGCTAGGTTCAAATATGTACACTTTAAGTGCTAGTATCTACCTTTAATGTACCAAAAAACATGTTTTTTTTTAAAAGGTACCGCCCCAGTGGCAGCTTGTACCTTTATTTCAGGGCGCAAGAGACTGCTCTGGTTTGCGCTGCAAGTTTTTGATTCGTCATTGCATGTGCAGTTCGAATGCAGATCTTTCAGTCATAATTTTCCCTTCAAATGCACACCGAGATATGTCCGTACGAATTCCCTCCTCTCTATCATGACACTTTTTATCTCATGAATGACTGAGCAGACTGATGAAGAGCACATAATGGTTCCTAATACCCGATCCTTCATCTTCATTAACAACTGCGAAGCACAAATGCCTTGTTTAGTTTTTTTTTCTTCCCCCTGCACTCAGCAGATGTTAATGAACCCTCTTGTGTTTTGGGAGATCAAAGACAGGTGCTGTTTTTGCACCTCATGACCCGAGGCAGGTCCAGCGAGGGATGAGAGATGCAGCTCTTTTCACTCTTCATTCCTGCCGTTTCTCTCGCCTGGCCTCTGAAAACACTTTAATTATGTTTTTTTCTGTTGAGGACGCCTTCCTCAATCTTTAATTAGGCATTCATTCTCTCCTCGAAGGCCGTGGCGGTGAAAAGCATTGATCTCGGCTTCAGTTGTCGTAACACGGCCTCAGGCACAACGAGAGCAATGTGCCAGGCACCTTACAGATGCACGACATGGGAAAGTATGCCATGAAGTTAGGCAGCAGCGCTCACGTGTCGCCTGTTAAGTGTTGCTTGCATGTTGTAGATTTACACTCTAGATGCTTGCAACGACCTCATTGACTTGCTCCTTTGATTCTCACTTTCTCTCTCTCCCAGTGTAAATCTTGAAATGCTAAATGACGCTCAGGTCGTGGGTATAACACAAACAAAAGCTCAGTCAGAAACGCCTGCCTCATAAACAAAGCTACACTGTCAAATTCCCCCGAGCAGAAAATGAAAGCATATTAATAGTCTGGTTTTTATGGAATGATCCGCAACATCAACAAATTAATTTCACTCCGAAGCAGATCCAGCTGTCGTAATGTTAAAAAAAAAGAGAAGAAAAGTTAAACCAAAACACATGTACTCTGGTGTGTCTGTAACAGGAGGGAGCCTGCCAAAACAGGAACACAACTTTAGTAACTGAATTAATGACAGACGAGCGGATCCAAAAGCAGAAAAAAGAGGATGTGAGGACTCTCTTGAATGATTTACCAACAAATCGGCAAACCCCAGACGCTTAATATAGTCGTTTTATAGGTGTTTTACACCAAACTGTGAAGTGCAGCACTAAAACTAGATAATTGCTGGTGTTTAAAAACCCTCCTCTACCCATGATGCAGTGTGTTTTCCTAAAGCGGTGTTTATACTGACAGCAACCGGAAACCATTTTCAATATGAAATAATGATTTGAAGCAGCATGAAGTGCTGTCGGAGTTAAAGAAAGTGCGTTTGAGAAGCAAGGGGATGCCGCAGCTACCAGAATGAAGACGTCATGTCACACTTCCGGTTAATTTATTCATTCAAGTCAATTTTGAGAAAATAAATACTCTTTAAATTCAAAATGCAATAAATAAATAAATCAGTCAATAAAAAATCATATTAAGTTAGCATATAGTAGTTTTTTGATTGACTAAAAATTGAATACATTTATTACATAATTAAATACATTATTAAAATTAATTATGGCATTATTTTAGTTGCATTATTGCATGTATTTAAGCAACAACTAAAGAAATTTGAATACAAATAAAATAATAATAATGGCTGATATTATTTTATCTGTCATCAAGTATTCTAGATTCCTAAATATTGGCTATTAAAATTTTTAAGTTTGTGAAAATATTTGTTAATTAAATTAATTTTATTCTTTAAAATGATCTATTAATTTTTTTTTAATGATGACAATATTTAAGTGCCATTATTGCATGAACATTTTTGTGATTTTTGAGTGACTAAATGTTTACTAAATTCAAAAATTTCAAAAAAACTATTAATTTGATTGTTTATTGAATTATTCATATTTATGATGGCATTATTTAAATTGCATTATTGCATGTATTTAAACAAATTAATAAAAATCGTAATGGCTGTTGTTATTTTATCTGTCATCAAGCACCCTGATTTCTAAATATCAGTATCAACATTGGCTATTAAAATAAGTTTGTGATCAAGTGAAGATTTATTGAGTGAATAAATGTAAGCTAAAAAAAAAAAAGTTTGCGATCAGTTTCACTGTTCTATATGACTTTTATGTGCCATAATAAAAACCATGGGCAGTCCAAGATTTAGATTTACTCATTAATACTATCAGCCCACCAGTGTAAAGCATCAAGCAATAGCAATGCCTCAATCAACAATACAGCAACTAAGTGACCTGCAGCAAGAATCCTCTTGAGAGAACGAGGTGTTGACACGAGCGTAGATGTGTTAATGAATCTGTCTCTGGAATAAACCCCATGTTGTTCTTATGTGTGGGCGTGTGTATGTGGACCACACAAAATTAGACTGTTAATAATGTTTTCTAATCTGTTTGGGCTTTGTTATTTCAGTATGTATACACGCTGTGAGCTGGCTCAGAAGCCACACGCAAACTCTGCTCCAGGTTTTATCATCATCATTATTATTATTATGTGACCCATATTTAGCCTTTCTCCCTTCACATTAATGAGTTCAGACTGCTAAATCCAAATACAGTAATTATACTCTCTTTCCAAAACCGTTTTACATTCATTATTATACTGATGGTTGTTTTTCATGCAGCGAATTTGAAACAGGACCTTGTAAAGTCCCTTAAAAGCCTCTGAAGATGTACATGCTTTACATAATAAATGAAATGTAAACATTATTTACTGGAAATAATGACATTTTGTATTCTGTATATAAATTACCAATCAAAAGTTTGGGATTTTGTAATGTTTTGAAAGAATCTCTTGTACTCCAAGGCTGCATTAATTTAATGAAAAATACAGCAATATTGTAAAATATTATTATATTTTAAAATAGATTTAATATATAAACTGATTTAATTTATTCCTTTTTTTTATTTATACTGTAAAGATTTCTATTTACATTATTGCTTTTTCTTACTATATTACTGTACGGTTTATGTATTATGCATATTTATTAAAAAACATCCTATTTAGTTTTTAATTTACTGCTTGTTTTCTTTAAAACAAACACACTAACATTAGCCTTTTTTGTAATATGTTTTCTTTTTATTTATTATACAATTAACAAAATCAAAAAAGGCCTCCTAACACTTGCTTGCTCTACTCTTTTTCTTTTATTTATTGTATAATTAAAAAATTCCTTTTTTAAGTCACTGGGATAAAAGCATCTACTAAATGTAGTTCCGATTTTATTTTTATTTTTACATTTTTTTCTCTGTTATTCTTTTGTATGCACGGACCCCTTTCCATCCGGCCCCCTGGGGGTCCCATGACAGCACATTAATGATACTGTTATGGTGTTTTTACACCCTTTTTGAAGCATGAGATCCCTATTCATTGCTGCTGCGTGGAAAACAGGGACCGGCACATTATTGCGATTTCTCCCGCTGAGCTCTATGGAAGAAAGAATGCCATGTGGGTGAAAAAACATGGTGCACAAACGAAGCCAGAATTTGAATGTTTGGCTGAACTATCCATTTAAACATTCAGAAAGACAGGCTGTCTTATTAGCAATAACAAGACGTCTCTTTATTATTTCACCCCCTCTCCCTCAAGTGTATCTCGGCTCTCGACTAAAAGTGTTCCTGGCAGCGTCTTGCAGGGTGTGGCACAGAAAAGAACTTATGAATGTATTTTGGAAAAAAAAAAGAAACACCCACAATCCTCCGCAAAAAAAAAGGATTGAAAAAACGCACCCCAGATGTCATCTGAATTTATGTCTGTAATTACCTTATTTTAATAACACGGAAAGAGAGAGAGGCCCTCTCAGATACGCTTATCCCTCGTTTCTGCCAAGTGCGTTTGCCAAGGAGTGCAGCGTTTGATGTTGTTGTGTTTGTTATCTGGGTGTTTCTTTCCTTCTTCCTTTTGTCAGTCTCTCTCTCCCTCTCTCTCGCCTTTTGAAAGCCATTATGTCTGCCTCTCCGCTTCAGCAGACTTGTGACACGTCTATCACTCTTGCGTCACCCTCATAAAGCCCCGCAATAATGAAAATCTAAATTGTGAAAAGCACGGATGACTCACCGCAGCTGAGATATGATGTGCGATATAAGGCCAGGGACCATCGCTTCTGCTCTGAACAATATCACCTCTTAAGAGAATATCGCTGGAATTTTCTGGCGCTCCAGTGTTTTTGAAGACTCCTCAGAAAAGGGGTTATTGGGAAAAGCAGACAGCTGGTGGCGTTGTGATGAAGGATCTGAGCTTGATATGGAAAGATATCGATAAGTTGATGCCACGTGTGCTTACAGAATAAGTACTTGTTTAGTACTTATTCCTTATCTCTTATTTGTATGTTTAGTACAGTTGGGGAGTAATTTTCAGCCAGAAAAATTTCACTGTATGTTGTAGCAGCTATAACTACATTTGACAAATAAAGAATCTTGAATCAGAAGGGCACGGACTGGTCACTTCGGCACATGTATAATTGTATGCATCAAATCGACCGTAAATGGAATTTGAGAATGAGATTTGACTAGAAGAAGAAAAAAGGTAACATTTCTAATGGCCTACAGAATTTAACATTATGAATATCATCTTTTAAAAGTATTAAATATTCATCTTTTTCACCTCCCTCTCTCCATCTCTCTTTTATTTTTATATTTTTATATATCCTATTATAGTATTTATTCATATTTAATAGAAGCTTTTATTTATTTTTATGTTTTTAGTTTTTTTTTTTCAAATATTTTTAAATATTTTTTATATTTTATATGACATTTAAGTTAATTACTTTAACTTTGTAGCTTATTTTAATTTACTTCTCATTCACTATTTAATATTTCTTCTACTGCAGCTTCTTTCCAAATAACAACAACAAAAAAACACTTTTTAACAGTTTTAAGTAAAAATAACATCACTGGTCAACATGAAAAAATATGTATGATTTGAAAATAAAATATGAAATATTTTTTTTTACATTTTTAAAATTATTTAATAACAAAAAACATAAAGTTTGTACTTACATTTCTCTCTTTTTTATATATATATATATAATAAAGGAAAAATACTTTTGCATTCCTTTTTATTGCATTTTCTATTGAAAATTCCCTAACATTTTTTAAAGACTGGAATGTAGCTATTGAATGAAATCACAATCTGATGTGTTTTCTGCAGTCTATACCTGTAACCTGTACATCAAGGTAGAGTCAGGTTCTTTCTCCCTTTGTTAGTCGTCATTTAGCAGATAGATTTCCAGATAGTAAAGTAATTTACAGTAAACTAACTCAGGTGCCTTGCTCCAGGGCACGATTGTGATTGTCATCAGTGTTCCTGAACCGGCCCGTACAGCAATCAAACCCGCAACGTTAAGAAAACACAGCATAGATATTTCATCGCAAGCCTGCGCAGCATCAAATATCACAGAGTGTTTTCGAGAAGCCTTTAATAATTTTATGCATTTCTCCACTGGAACCCGCCGCATTCCTAACTGTGTTTAATTTAAGACTCTGATTCTTTCCGTGTGGAGATGCAGATGTAGGCCTGGCTGTAAAAACATACGTGTGTATGTGTTGCATCTTTCCATTGTGTTTCCTGAAAGCCGTACCTGGACGAGAGCCAGTCTAAACGAGGGACGTTAGCACACGTAATGCCAGCCGAGCAACTTATAAAATCTTCACATTCCACTCTGCACTTTGAAGTGGATTGCATTGCTTTTAAAGCGTAGATTGTTCGTCACGTCTTTACTGCAGCTCTCTTTTGAAGTCTTCTGAGGTAAGTTAACTAAAGAAACATGGCGTCGCAGCTGCGTCGCTGAGCCCTTTTCCGTGCACGCGGGAAGCAAAGCGTGTGCGTGATGAGAGGTTAAGGACAGATAAATTGATGGTAAAGTACAATCGCTCCGTCAGAAGCAGAAGACCTGCACTCTTTAATCTTGCCTGAACCCTGGAGAGCAGAATGTCCTGCTTTCAAGTTCAGAGCTATTGCCATTGAAGGAACAGCCCAGAGAAATTCTCCTTCTGCAGGCATGCAAGAGTGAAAAATGAGGTTCTGTTCTCTGTGAGAGCATATCAGCGTAATTAAGGCTCCTGTCCTCTATCTAACCATCATAATTACATGCAGTCTTCCATTTAATTTCCACCCAGAAATTCCTGACTGGCAGCGATGGATCATCTTCGGGTCCAGTCCACCAGAACAGGCCCATGTTTGAGTCGACACGGCTCATGTGGACATGTTTGCAGATTTACGAGGGGGAGGAACGCTGTGCAGCGCTGCTTTTTTACACTCTGATTAATGAGAGGAACAGACTGTGGATTATACTGTACATCTGTGTTTAGACAAGCTGTGAAGTTGTGGGGTTTGCACGATCCTTATAGTCCGGCCAACATGCGTATAAAGGAACGCATTTTCTTTAATCTTTTAAAATAAGAGCCTAATTTTGCACATTTCGTGGGATGTAGTACAGTCAGCCAATCAGAACAAACGTTGAGCTGAATTATTTCAGACTGGTGAGATTTAACTGAGGGCGGAGCTACTAAAACTCCACCCAGGCGATTTATAAAATCTTAGCTGTAAAAAATTAGAACTGAGAATATTTCATAGTATTGACGTCACAAAGGCATTCACATGCAACTCAATGTTACTAGAGATTTCCTTATCAAATAAGCGCTTTGGAACTTTCAATTTATCAAAGAAAATTAAATAAATATATATATACTGTATATACACACACTGTATATTATTAATAGTTAGTGCAGTGGTTGTTAAGTTTAGGTACTGGGTAGGATTAGGTAAGTAGAATAAGTCATTAATATGTGCTTAATTAGCACTAATAAATAGCTAATATTCTAGTAATATGCATGCTAATAAGCAACTAATTAAGTGTTACCAAAAATTGTATCATAATTCCACAAAGATATGATGCAGCTTTTTTCAAAATTGATAATAACAATAAAATATGGGTGGTAGCACTTTAATTTATGAAGCCTTTATGTATAATGCATTATAAAGGGCTTTGTATTTATTCTTAATGTGTGTTGTGATCCAAAATATCTGGTTGAAAATAAATTTAAAATGCATAGTGTAAGAATGACCTGATAAGTGTTATAATATATTATCTGTGGTTACAATTATTCATGAGATTGTATAATGCATTGCAAGGCATGCTTAATGAATGCCTTAAAGCTACTTTCATAATGAGTTATACATTAAGGCTTTAAGTGAGGCATTACCAAAATATTTCTTCATGTGACACTGAAGACTGGAGTAATGGCCGTTTCACCATCACAGGAATAAATGACATTTTAAAGTATAGGTAAACTCACTCAGATATTATTGTGACAATATTAAGGTTTTAACTATGTTATGCTGCCAAGATGTGCATAAAGACTAGGTTTTACCAAACCTAAAAACGGTAGAGTGTATATAGAAATATTTCCTTAAGGTACAGTACAGTAGGTTTTAATTTTTAAGGTGTAAAATGGCCATCAAGAAATTGTGCACTGCAAAAATTATTTATTTTTGTCTTGTTTCCTACATATCTATCTATACATATCTAACATTTTTAAATCAAGATGCATTCACACAACAAGTAAAATGACTTGAAAATAAAACGAGCAAACATATCTGCCAATGGGGTATCAAAAATTAGTTATAGACTAAGCCAAAATATTTTTCTTGCCCCACGGGCAGATTTTCTTTGCTAGTTTTAAGTAAAATAGTTTTTTTACAAATTTTACCTGTAAAGTACAGCAAATGTGCCTTTAATTCACGATTCTTTCAATATTTATACTAGAAAACAAAATATTTTATTTCATTTTTACAGTGTAACTGACGAGAGAAAATGCAAATGTTTATATGTTTATGTGGAGACGAGCTTCACCGTCACGATCCGAGTTTGTGTTTTGACTTTGTGAACTTGATTATTGAATTTTTCCTGCTAGAATTTCACTGTTCATCAAACAGCATGAAATATTTCAGTAAACACTTCTACAGAGCCGCTGAGAGGCAGTGTGTGTGTGTGTGTGGCCTGAGTTGGCCCCAACGTGTATCCCTTTGAAAACAAAACTTTTCTTTGTATCCAGCGAGCCGAACGAGGCCTGTGCGAGTACAGACCTGCTCCGAGATGAGTTCTGGAGTGTCTGAGAAGGTTCTTTTAATCCTTATCGGCAGTCTGCAATCAAACCTTTCACTGTTTAAACTACACCATCATCCCAATGTTCTTCAAAACCTTTCTGATAGAACAGATACACTTACCTTCACACAAACAAATCCCAATCATCCATTCATGTTGTGTGTGTGAGAGGCAGGGATGTGTTGTGAATGGTTTTAGCACATTGCTATGCAGTTTTTCGGGTACTTGCTCTCCCAAAAAACCTGCTAAAACTGGCCTAAACTCAATCGCTGGTTTAGTGGGGCACTGACATGGACTTTCTAGATTCCAGCACCCTCTCTCTTTCTCTTTTTCTGACCTCTGCGTTCTCTCACCCTGAGACCTCATTCAGTTCATTATTAACAAAACCCCCAGAATCCATCTGTGCATTCCCTTGGGATGAGGTTTAGCGCTCGCCATTCTCACACTGTTTCGGGCCATGCATGCCGTTTTAATCATAGTTCATAAAACACCTCAGTCTTTAAGACACGTTTCCAGACGATTTACCGGCAGAGAGAAGTTAATGAATCGCAAGTGTTGCTGTACTGAATTATGTCCGATGTTGCTCATTTTTTACATGGACCCCAATGTGCCTGTGCCACGTTTTCCAGTGAGATTGTTTTTTTTAATGAATCTCCCTCTCTTTCTCCCTCAGTGCCTGGTAACCTGGGCTGTTTCAAGGACAGCGGTGATCCAACACCTCTATCCGGAGGCTACCAGACCTCCAACAAACTCACCATTCAGAACTGCATCAGCTTCTGCCGAAACCAAAGATACAAGGTACCAAATACACCTTGCAATCGACAGCAGGTCATACACATATAATGACTAAAGCTTTAACTAAAAATATTAAATAATAAATATTTAATACATATCAAGTGTTAATATACACACTTAATTCCCAGGAGTTCCCATAGTTTTACTTTTTCTATTTTATTTTTCACACTTAATGAAATGACTCAGCAAAAAACAAATAAAAAGAATCAATATTCGTTCTAGATGTAATCATGTGCATCTGTTGGCGTGGGAAGAAGTCGATAATATTTATTGTATTTGACTTGCTTTTTTGGCACTGTTGGATTGCCCTGGCTGGAGAGAATTATGATTCCTGATTATTTGTGAATTATTTTCTTTCAGCTCGCCGGTATGGAATCAGGCTATGCTTGTTTCTGTGGCAACGACATCGATTACCATCGTCACGGTGATGCTCCGAGCACAGAGTGTAACCATGTGTGTTTTGGAGATCACACTCAGCCATGTGGAGGCGACGGACGCATCATCGTCTTCGACAGTATGTTTCTATTAGTCTTATTACCTGGGCAAAAAAACCCTGTCTTCTACCCTCTTCCTCTCATTGTTGCAACCTGGTCTCATGATAACATGTACCTCTCATTTTTACTGCAGTTTCAAAGAGAAATGTTTACTGAGTGTCTCTAAAACACAGGTTGAACTTAAACCCTGGCACATTTTTATTACAACCGCACCATTTCAGTTTCCTTTTACACCGTTCTGAACTGTTTTGTTGAAGCATAGTTACACAGGATTGAACCGGAGCTCCCTGTCTCTCAAGTACATCACTGTACTCTGTGAGCTACCGAAGAAACCTACCGTTTATGAAAACACATAGAAATGAAGCTAGATGT
This sequence comes from Enteromius paludinosus, assembly GCA_032361165.1. Lineage (NCBI taxonomy): Eukaryota > Metazoa > Chordata > Actinopteri > Cypriniformes > Cyprinidae > Enteromius > Enteromius paludinosus. The sequence goes on along the minus strand of JAUMHQ010000053.1, from coordinate 894,629 downwards.
GTGTGATGCTAAGATTCAAAAGCAGCAGTTTTCAAAAATCCCAGCGTATTAATATTATTAAGTTGGCTTAATAATATTATTATTAAGAGCTTTAACTCTACAAACTCGGTCCAGACTTTAAGACTGGTCTGACTCGAGTTGCTGTATCTTTTCTAACTGATCCGACTTACGATTTCCGTAAAAATTGCGATTAAAACTGGAAAAAATCCCATAAACTCAAATCTAATGCTAGCAACATGCTAATCATGCTAGCAACATGCTAGTAACAGGCTAATTATGCTAGCAAACATGCTAATAATGCTAGAAACATGGTAGAAACATAATATTAACTTGCTGATCATGCTAGAAACCTGTTAGGATTATGGTAGTAACTTGCTAATCATGCAAGAAACATGCTAGCAACATGCTAATAATATGCTAATCATGCTAGCAATATGTTAGTAACTTGCTAATCATGCTAAAAACATGCTAGCAACATGCTAGTAACAGGCTAATTATGCTAGCAAACATGCTAATCATGCTAGAAACATGGTAGAAACATAATATTAACTTGCTAATCATGCTATTAACTTGCTGATCATGCTAGAAACCTGTTAGAATTATGGTAGTAACTTGCTAATCATGCAAGAAACATGCTAGCAACATGCTATTAATATGCTAATCATGCTAGCAATATGTTAGTAACTTGCTAATCATGCTAAAAACATGCTAGCAACATGCTAGTAACAGGCTAATTATGCTAGCAAACATGCTAATCATGCTAGAAACATGGTAGAAACATAATATTAACTTGCTAATCATGCTATTAACTTGCTGATCATGCTAGAAACCTGTTAGAATTATGGTAGTAACTTGTTAATCATGCTAGAAACATGCTAGCAACATGCTAATAATATGCTAATCATGCTAGCAACATGTTAGTAACTTGCTAATTATGCTAGCAACATGCTAGTTACTTGCTAATCATGCTAGAATCATGCTAGTAACTTGCTAATCATGCTAGAAATATCTTAGTAACATGCTAGTTACTTGCTTATCATGCTAGCAACATGCTAGTAACTTGTTAATCATGCCAGCAACATGCACACTTTAACAAACTTTAAGCCACTGCTTTGTCAAGCCAACTTAAAGTTTGTTTCGACAAACGTTTTTATCTAGTTTTTACTAATATAAGTTTTACTATCTTTCTGATACTGCAGTGATATGTACTTGTTGGTACATATTTTGTGTCTCGCTAAAAAGTGCACCAAGGTACGTTTACGCCGTGAGACCAGGTAGAAATGTTAAGGTAGCTGAAGTCGTTCTTTTTTATCTCGTAGCAAAAGTAGGCGCTTGTGGAGGAAACTACACGTCGCCCTCCGCGGTCATCTACTCTCCTGACTTCCCGGACAAATACAAATCTGGCAGGGTCTGCTACTGGACCATTCAGGTACAATTATTGCTTTAATATCCTAATGGAGACAGAGCTTGCCCGAGCCAAAATTCATAATGTGTATCTGGCATACTGATAGCCGTCTCGTCTCGTCTTCCAGGTTCCAGGTGCTTCTGTCATTCTCTTCAACTTTACTTTCTTCAATATCGTGGATCAGACGGATATGGTGGAGCTGTTGGATGGCTACTCCAATCAGGTGCTGGCGCGATTTGATGGCCGCAATCCACCGCGGGACATCGTGAACATCACCGGGGACTTCGTTATTTTGTATTTTTACTCAGATCGAACAAATGAGGCGCAAGGATTTTCTGTTCTTTATCATGGTGAGGCTTTCTTTTGACTTCTTATATACAGTATGACCATGTCCCTGCAGATGGTACACAACAAACAATCAGTCAGTCAATAAACATTTATTTATAAAGCCCTTTTACAACACTCAAGGTGAACCAAAGTGCTTTCCCATTAAAAAAGAGCAATAAAAACAAAATAATACATAAACAAAATATTACATAAAAAACACAAACACAAAAACACAAGTGTATGAAAAGATTATCCTGCTGTTTAAATTTTGTGTAATCAATATATTTATAGATTTAATGAAGATATCAGATATTTCCCACCATAAATATACCGAAACCTCATTTTTTATTAGTAATATGCATCGCAACAGATTTCATTTAGACAGCTTTAAATGCCGTTTTCTCAGTATTTCGATTTTTTTGCACCAAATCAACCAATCTCAACCAAATGCTGTCCTATCCTAACCACACTTCAATGGAAAGCTTATGTATTTAGATTTCAGATGATGTGTAAATCTTAATTACAAAAGTAGCCTTTTTGCACCATGGTCACATATTAGAGTGATTTCTGAAAGATCATGTGAGACTGAAATGCCAAACCAATTTAGTTATTTACAAATACCTTCTTACAGTATTAGCAATATTGCTCTCTGTTTGGTCAAATGAACGCATCTAAAATGAGCCGATTCGGATGTTATCACGCGATTTGAATGGATTTGAATTGAATTGTCGTACTGTGTTAGGAAAAAAAAATGTTCGATTGATGTGCGCATGCCCAGTAGTCCTATGGACGATAACAGCCTTCTAAGCCTACCAGTATTAATGGGCTGATAACGACTGATATCAGCCCATTCAAATCGCGTGATAACATCCGAAGCGGGTGTCTAAAATAACAGTTTCTTATGCTTGGTGAGCATAATAAACTTTTAATTACACTTTAATAAGCCTTTATATAATGAATGATAAAACTAGTTTCAATGCATTGAATATGGCTTGTAATGCACTTTATAATGCATTATACAACCTCATGAATAATTGTAACCACTGTTGAAACATTATAACACTTATCAATTCATTGTTACACTATGCCTCTATTTACGTCAAGATATAATAAATTACAACGCACATTATGAATAATTGTAATGCATAATACCCTTTAAAAAGCCTTTATAATGCATTATGTAAAGGCTTCAAGAAAGAAGACTTTTAAGAAAAAACAACTTTTGAGCAGTAGTGTATTTTGTTGACTATTACAACTGGCATAACAAACATCAGAAGGGATGACACCACTGTCAGTGGTTGATTCTTTACGACTTTATGATAAAACAGTCCACAAATAGTCACATAAATAAATAAATAAATAAAAGCCGAATACATCTAAGCAGTGCTTTAGGGGGGCTTTTTGTCATATCTAAACCATTTTCAGCCACGCTGTCGCTTTGTGTTGTGTTGTTTTGGGAGGCAGAGTTCAATAACCACAATCTGAGGAAGAATAAAAGGGAGTGGGAAGTATGAAATAGAAAAAGTTTTTTTTTTTTGAAGAAAAGGTCAGCAAAGCAAATTGGCTTTCACTATTCACAGAACCTTTTCCCCCTGCAGGCAGAGTTTGATTCAAACACCACATACTGCGTTTATATCTGTGTCTGAATGAAAGACGTGATGTTATTTTGAAAGAGTTATTTCCAGGGGGCGTCGAACAAGAGACGTTATGAATGTTAATCAGATGATGCGTGTTTCATCAAGGAGTTTTGTTTGTGTTTCATTAGCTGATTATTTCCCCACAGCTTTAAGAAATCAAGCCGTCACACCTCTGGAGGAGGATGCCGATGGGGATGAAGAGGACACCAGTACAGTGCAGCCGAATGCGGGAAGCACTACCGCCAAATCAAACACCAGTCAGAACGGAAAGTCCTCCCTCCGGTACTATGTTATCACATCAAGTCCTGCAAACATGCCAGGTCAGTGGCATGAACTGGGCCGGACCCCGGACCACAGCACCAGTATGTGTCCAGTTCTCTTCATTACGCTTCACTTCTGCTTCTCTTAATTCTGTACTTACTTATTTCTCACACTCAATATCAGTTGGTCATTTTCACTGCATGTGTAATAAAATGAAAAATGGTGATTTTCCCCGCTGTAACCACTTTCTAAAGACATTTCTAAAATTGACATTTTTATATTCAACGCACATCTTTTTATATATACTCAGAAATCTGTTCCCAAGGATCCTGCAATGATTTTAATTGAAGCACAAAAAATATATAGATATAGTTAAAAAATCAAGTCAAGGAAGGAACAATTATGGCAAAGAGAATTCAGTTTCTAAAATGAATGCTGGTCGTTTGAACTTTCTTTGCATCTTTATAAAATTAATTTCTTATTAACCAGAGCAGAGTTCATTTTTGGCAAATTCTGAAAAACAAATCTGCTATGAAAAGTCAAATCAGAAACAATATTGAACATTAAAAATCACTAAACATAATAAAACTTTAGGGAACCTAATGGCCAACTATACAGTGCACTACAATCGTAAAAAGATCACAATATTGCTTCATTTTATATTGCCAAGAACCAACTTAAGCTGCATGTTCTGGCTTTAGTTTTATTGTTTGTTTATTTTGTTGTTCAGCCAGCTCCTGCCTCCTTCTTTCATGAGTCCTGAACATACATGGGAAGAGATGCAAAAGCCTCTAAAAGCCATCTTGGTCAAAAATGAGAGTGAATGCTCTCCACATGTTGTATATGTTAATCAAGTACTTTCAGATGTGCTAAACCCAGCCTCAATCCATTCAGAGGTACCAGTACTTGCATAAAAAAACTATTTTAAGGGAATCACATTTTTAAAGGAAACGTTTAGAGGCTTTTGCACCATCTCGGTGACCCAAAGGTAGACCTTTTGAAAAACTGTAAGTGTACAGTATTATCCATTATGGAAGAGCTCCCATATTCATTTATTATGATTTCATGGTAGTAACAATACATTTAATGGTTAATAGGCTACATTTTTTGTTAGATTTTCAATTTTAGGCCATGTAGTGTTTTGCATTTCCATAACTTTCTGCTCTTTACACTATAGTTATTCGCATTCTAACTAGTCATAGGTTTCAGCACGGCTGTAATGATGAGGCTGCATTAGCTTCATTGTCACTAATAAACATGTTGTGTTTTACAGTGTGGACCATCTACGCATTAGCTGCTCTGCTAACGCTAACAGTCATAGCCATGGTGGCTAAGCTGCTCCTGCATCTCACTGTAAAGTAAGTACATATAAAACCACTGTTTTATGCTCTTCAGTTTGAGACGCCAGTATGATGCTGGGTGATTTAACAAACTCATCTTCCCCTTCCCTGCTGAAAAAAACAATAGACACCATCACAAAATGTGTAATGGTTTTACTGGTTATAAATTGACTTTATTTTAAAAGTTATTTTGTTGTTTAGTTGCCAAAACACACTACAGAGGACCATTTGTAATGGTTTTAATGGTTACAAGTTGAATGTATGTAATGGTATTTGAAGTTTCTCAGCAGGGATTTAGTTAAAGGAGAGCCACGCTTTGATTTGCTACTTTTTCTGTACGCCGCTGACAGATTTATAGCGTCCTTTTTGCTGCTAATATGCATTTTGCATGTCATTTGGTTTTACCGGACGCACTGTAGCATGCATAAAAGTTTGATTTGAATCAGCTTCACCGCTCTCGGCCCTTATCTGCTTTTTGCATTCGTCTTCCCTCTCAGATCCCCATCCATCCCGTCGATCAGCGGGGCAGATTCGTGCGCACAGAGCACCACGTCTGAACCCTGGATCATCCTCTACAGACCTTCCACCATCTCTCTGTTCAAGAAGAAACTCAAGAACCACCACGGAGACCTCAGCCCTCTCGTGGGGAACTAACCTCACCGACCTCGGACCTCTACGGCTGCTTTAGCCCCTAAAGGATGCACACACTGTATGCAAGCAATGCTGGTCTTCTGCTGCTGGATCCGATCCACGCCTAATTCACTTCAAACGACCAGCGCAGGGCCCACAGCCGATCGGTTGTTGGTAAGAAACTGCGTAAATAGAGTTCGCGCTTACTCTCAATTTGCATCTTGACCAATCACCAATCATGTGACAGGTGCACACATGCACCGAGCCATTTGATTAGCAAAAGAGAGCCGGGATGCTTCCAAAACCAACAAGTGACTGAAAGCTTTCTCTAGGTGCTTTCACAGAAGCGATCGGTCGATAAGCGTCTGCATTAGAGACTCTCTGTGGAGCGCACTGAAAGACAAAACCACTCACGTAACCAAAATAATGCCACGGTACCCAAGGAGATACCATTCTTTTTAACCTCTAATGTAGGTCACCTGTTGTTGAGGAGCACAGAACTCCTTTCTTTGGATGTAAGAGAGCTGGCTGAACCGGCGGAGGATTAATGTCACAATCTTGTCGAGAGCAATTCGGACTCAACGAGAAAGCCTCGAGAGGGAGAGAGAGAGAGAGATGGACGGCGGAGAACCAAAGCCTGAAATTGCTCCAAGTCGGGCAATGTTCAAAACCAGCTGACATCCCTGTGGACCTCGCTTTCGTCTCTTGTCGTTTGTGTTGGGTTTTGATCTTTCTGCATTGCCTTTAAGTGCCTTCAGGACTGAAAAAAAAAAAAAATAGAAACTCTTTTGTCTGTCTTCTAAGCTGTCACAATGTCTCGATGATGTAAACAAGCATTGATCCTTCGGAGCATTGAATTGCAAATGAGGATAAGCACTAAGGATGTGTTTTTTTTTCTTCTCCTGTGGGTGTCATTGGGCTTATTGTTCTTGTCAGGTTCTCGACTTGAGCAAGAGAAGCATTGTGATGAACGTTGTGTAACTCTGTGTGGGAACAATCGAACGTCATCCCCTTTCATTTTGCAGTGGTGAAATTCTTCCCAAAACAATTTGCTCTTTCTCCCCCTTCACCACAGCTTGAGCTTTCACGTTCTGAAGCACTTTTCCAGTCGGCAGAAAACCATGAGGATCACTGCACTGCTAGCTGCGAGGATTCAGGACGCTTCCTATGAGGGAAAAGCCGGCCCAAAAAAAAGCATTTTCTCCTGACTTAAACCTGACTTGCTTGGAACGCAAAATAAGATATTTTAAAGAATGGTTTACTTCAGCCATACATGTCTCAGAAAAAAAAAACACTGTTCCTCATTCATGAAATATTTTTTTTGTGTGTGTGTGTAAATTGTTCATACACTAAAACCGCTCATATTTTCAAAATGTTAATTAGTATGAAAAAACCTGCTCCCAACCATGCATAAAAAAAGTTAACATTAGTTTCCAGCTTATTAACGACTATTCAGAGAACCAGTAGTTTTTGTCCACAAGCACTTTAGACTAAATTATAAAAATAATATTTACCCCCAGTTTCACAGACAAGGCTTAAGACTAGTCCCAGACTAAAATGTAAATGCAAGCTTCCGGCTGAAACAAAGTGCACTGACTGATCTTAAAACATGCCAGTGACTCAAGATGCACACCAGTAATGCTTTTTTCTAAGACATGTTTGTAGTAGTTACTTAAATATCCCAATTAAACTATGGCCAAATCTTGGCTTAGGCTAAGCCCTGTCGATGAAACCGGACCTTATTCAATTCAAAATTTTAAACGGAAGTACATCACAACACTTTACGTTATGTATAATGCATTATAAAGGGTTATTACGGGTAAAAGTTATTAATTCATTACATCATAACCGAATTAATGAAACAATTAATTGCTAAGATTTATAACGTGTTAACTGTGGTTACAATTATGTGTGCTTACAAGGCATAATTAATGCATTAAAATGACCTTTCATATTGCATTATATATAAAAGCTTTAAGTAAAGGGTTACTACATTTTTAATGACATATCTGTGCAATACAAAGGTTAGAGGTGTAGTTATTAGTCTCTTATTTGCCTGATTAAACAAAATCAAAAAACAAATCTGCAAATTAATAAAATATACAGACCCTTCATATTTGGGTTGTAAAATGCTTTAATGCATGTTAGACTGAGGTTTTGCTATACTTACACCAGCTGGCATCACCAGGTTTTGGTTTTTCAAGCACTAATGTAATCATTTTGTGAAGCAATTGGTGAAGCTTTGTTTCTCCCATCACTAATTGACACATGTTTTGCTATTGATCTGGTGTTTACAGTGCATTTCTGAATTCTTGGTAGAGTTAATGTCTATTTTACATACAAATTATTCAGAATTTACACTGATATTTATGAATGTTTCATGAATGAGGCCCAGTGTACCCAAAATCTTCATCTTCATTGTATGGATAAAAAAGTGAGTGATTGATGACAGAAATTTCAGTTCACAGCACTTGCACTGCCATCAGACACAGGTCAACAGTTTTATATTTAGTTCTGTGTGTAGTACTAGTAATATTGTAAAAGGCCTTCATTTAAAAAGGAACATTCCCATGTGATCAGCATTGCCATGTTTGTGGGTACATTAATAATGCCACACTTACCGTCAAAATGATTTAACAGTCACTACATTATGCACTTTATTACTGAAGTACTTATCCTGTGTAATGTTTTATGCACAACCAAAACCATTTTTTTTACTTAAAAAAAAAAGATTATATTTCAGATTGCAACATGTTTTGCAAATCAATATATTGTGTAACATAACAAATCTGTGTCAGTTCAGCAAGCCACTCAAATTTCTGTGTTTTCCCTCAATCCAAATGTCTGTATTTTGGTCTGCAGTTTGTTAATTATTGCATACTTCATCGTACCCTTAGCTCTGCATTGCCCGCGGCTGCCCATGCATACTAAAGTGTCACCGGCCACAGAAAAAAAGAGACAAACCCAAAGTGACAGGTTAAATCTAACAAGGTCATACTCTTCTGGAAAGGCTGGTGAATAATGCAGAAACCAGCCATCTTTTTAGATTGCAAAGCCCGAATACCATAGCACTTTTATCAGTGGAAAAAAGTGTCATATCCTTCTGTGGTTTATCACAATATCATTGGGCTTTCCTTCTGAGGAACCGAGATAGGAATCGCTCCAGTTTTTGGGATGCTTCCAGGGATTATAAAAAAAGATGTTGTTTTCATTTAATTGTAAATAAAATAGTGAGAATTTTAATTTATGCCATAAATTATTGTTTTTTTGGATGTAAAATGGAATATAATCTATCTTTTGTATAAGTACTTTTGTAGTTCCCTGTCGACACTTCACTTGTACTGCATCTGTTAAAGACGCTATGGGAAAACTCCTCCTAACTGAAGCCTTATCCAATCACGCAGTGAAACTGCACAGCCATTGGTTTGTGCAGTGGAAAGATATGAACCAATGGGTCAGCAGTGGTGCTGCACGAACCTATGGCTGCAGTACCCGCCGTATATATATATGCGGCCGCTTCACCAAGGGATTCAGATTTCTTCTCCTTCAGCGACGAGGATACTCTTCACCAGTCCTGACTAAGTAGCCAACCAGAAAGAGCAGTCTGCAGGTGTTTACACATGAGAGTCAGTGCCCCTCGTTATATCGAGTGGTTTTATTTGTCCTCGGTGGATCAGAGCTAAAAATATTACAGCTATGCATTGTGTGTACGGCGCTGAAGCTGCACGCAGACAGGATGCAATCGCTGGAAAGCCCCAGTCTATTCTCGCTTCGCTCGCTGGCTCTCTCATGCTCTCTCACGCTCTCATGTTTCTCCCCACCTGGTTAAAAACGGCGAATTCGTGGCTGAGCGGTCAGACTTGAGTGATTTTATGCCGTCACCTCACTTATCTGCAGTGTGTGTTACATGCGAGGATCAGCATTGGTTCAAGCAGCACACTCCTTCTAAGCAATTTGCATGGGACGCTGTCACAGACAGCTCTACATTTGAGTGTGTGGGCACACTAAGGGGATGTCAGTCTGTTCCTGCTCTCGTGTTTTCTCCCCTCTCATTTGATTGGAGAAAGAAATGGCGACTTTGCGGGGTTGAGTTATCACAGCCGAGTGATTTTTCACGTGGCCACCCTCTCAGTCTGCTACCAGCACATTGAAAATGTGTTCAGGGCTTTTGATCTTCCGCTGGATTTACACACATTGATCATACGCACCCCTCCTCTATGAGTGGTTTTTGATCTTTTAGATGGATTAAAGGGGACGCTGTCCTAGATGTTATCTCTGGCAGCTTGAATGCGAGCGCTTCATGTAGCGCCCCCTACGGCCTCTGTTATACCTCGTAGCACCCCATTTAATCCCGGGTCCCGACAGCAATGTGTTTATGAACTCAAAGTGCCCACACAACTGGTCGCTTTATAGCAGGAAAGCACAACACCCACAAGCTCAGTGTCCCCAAGCAGTAACCAAACGCTCAACTTTATACAACCCATGGCAAGCCATCCCCGGGGTGTTAGAGTGGGTAATGGAAATAATAAAGTTTGGCTACTCCCTGCAGTTCACAAGGAGACCCCGCTTTTCAGTAGAGTGGTCACCAATTGGAAAGCAGCATTGCACCTGTCCTGCACACTGAAGTTCAAAGCCTGCTGCAAAGGAGCTATTCAGATAGTTCCTTCAGCAGAGAGGGAACTGGTTTTTGACAGCTGTTACTTTGTGGACCCAGCTCTCTCCCCTCTTAGACAGATGGGAATTTGCGTCCCCAGTTACCTCTGTTTTTAGCCAGGTCAGAGAAGGAATCTAGGGTACCCAAAGCTCTACTTCTCAGCCATCTGAAAGCTTGGGGCTCAGAGTCAAATTTGCAAATGCATGCCGTCTCCCAACCAGCAGATAATGCTCCCGGGAACAGTGATCTCAGGAGAGCATGGATTTAAACGGAGTATGCCACGATCTTCATTCGGTTCGTGTCCTCCTTCGAGATCGGAGTCCCTCACCCCCTAAAACTTTCAAAGGATGCTGAATCTAATGGCTGCAGCCTCCTTAATACTGCTGCTCGGTCTCCTTCATGCCCCCCTTGCGATACTGGTTGAAAGTGCAAGTTCTGCCTTGATTGTGGTGTCACAGATGCATTCTAATCAGAGTGAACAGAGCCTAGGTGTCAGCCCTGTTCCGCTGAAAGAACACTCGATAGATGGAATGAGGAGTCCCTCTGGGGATGGTCAGCAGGAGAAGGTGATCCTGACAGATCCCTCCAGCAAAGCTGGGACGCTCTGTGTGTGGGTGCACTTGCTGCAGGCCTGTGGTCGACACCAAAGGCAGCCAGCACATCAACTTCCTAGAAATGCTAGCAGTATGTCACGCTTGCAACGTCTTCCATCCACGCCTGAAGGATCACCGGTCTTAGTTCGCAGTACTTGCTGCCTTGCCTATTTAGCGAGGAAGATGGACACGTTGGCCCAAGAATGGCCCAGCCTCCTTCTTTACATGTTCTGCCAATCGCTCTGATCCGTCAGCTTATCAGACGATTCAAAGAGGAACTTTTTAGAGTCCTGCTGATTGCCCTTTTTGACAGAACCAGCAGTGGACAGCCGATCTGCGCCGAATGCTGATAACGGCTCCATGGCCCATTCCCCTGAGATGAGATCTTCTTGCTGAGGTCAAGGGCACAACATGGCATCCACAGCCCACATTGTTGGCTCTCCATGTCTGGCCGCTTAACAGGAGCCTATCTGCCTCCCTGAGCGTGCATCAGATATCACTCCCTTTCGAAAGCAAGAGCCCCGTCAAAGAGGTGCATCTACACTCTGGAATAGACTGTGTTTCTGCTTGTTGTACTATCCAAGACACAAGCCTATTTCATGCGAGGTATCACTGATACTATCGTCCATGCAAGAGTTGATGGATGAAGGACTCTACCCCTCCACTATTAAGATCTCTGTGGCTGCCATAATATCCTCACATGGTCTTGTTGCAGAAACAGTAGTGGACAAGACAACTTGTTTGTCCGTTTCATGAGGGGAGCTAGGTGTGTGAGACCTCCTCGCCCCCTCACCATTCCCACATGGGACCTGCCTTCTGCACTTAAAGCCCAGAGGAGTGTGCCCCTTGAACTCCTGCGAATGGCCACCTCGAAGTCTCTATCCCTTAAAACCGTTCTGCTATTTCCATTAGCATTGGTGAACGAGTAGATGGACTGCAAGCACTTCTGTTAGCCCTGTTTGCCTGGAATTCAGGTCTGATGACTCTAAAGTCATCCTGAAACCATGGCTTGGCTAAGTGCCTATGGTGCTCTACACAACATTCAGATCAGGTAGTGTCCTTATCTGTACTACCCACCGCAGAGGGAGATCAGGATTTTAACCCTCCTAGCCCTGTCAGGTTAATAAAAGCTTATGTGCAGCAGTCCACCGCCTTTAGACGGTCAGACCAGCTACATGTTTGCTTTGGCACCCGTTGAACTGTGCTCCCATAGCATCTTTAGCAGACGCTAAACGAGTGAAGTGTCGACAGGGAACGTGTAGGTTACTTCCGTAACCCTGGTTCCCTGAGACACGGGAACGAGTACTGCGTTCCTTGCCGTGCAATAACAGCTGCACGACTTGCATTGCTTCAGTCGAAGTAACCTGAATCTCTTGGCAGCTGAGCCATTGGTTCATGTCTTTCCACTGCGTGAACCAATGTCTGTGCAGTTTCACTGCATGATTTGAAAAGGCTTCGGTTAGGAGGAAAAAAGGAGTTTTCCCATAGCGTCTTTAGCAGATGCAGTACTCGTTCCCGTGTCTCGGGGAATCAGGGTTACGGAAGTAACCTATACGTTTTTATTTAATGTGTCCTGAGTGCAAAAATAAATATGCATGTTTCTTATGCCTGTCGTGTTTGCTTTGTTCACCATGAGATGTCACTAATGCCCTTTTTATTAATGATGACATGCAATCATTTACATAGAGCAGAGGGAATTTACAATGCAAATGAGATACTTCAGGAGACGCCAAAATTTGCTTGCACAGTGACCAAAGTTTCATACACGACCACTGTATTCTATTGAAATAAATGACAAAAATATGCAAACAAGCATGCATTGGAAAACCAGAAAGACCTCCAGAACACTAACATCTGCTGAAGAGGGGGAAAAAAAGTGAAGGAAGGAAGAAATTCAGCTCTGATGTTTTCTGCGTTGCTCAAATGCTTATCTGATAAAATGACTACCAGACGCAGAGTAGATGCACAAACAAAGCCTTTATTACAGGACCCATGTGTAAGCCATTTCCCCCTCTGTGTGTGTGTGTTTGTGGAGGCCCGGCTGCCCACCTGCAGATGTTGGTGGTATGTGAGGTGCACGTATTCGCAAAGTATTCCAATACAACACAAATGTGAATTAGAAAAGAAATATCATTCATCAATGAGGTTTGTTACTGATCTGTGTAAATGATGCAATAAGAGCTATTGCTAATGCATGTGTTAAATTTGTGCCGATTTGTCTGATTACCCTATAAACCCCATCAGCCTTCTCTCATTAAAAATCACATGTAATAAAAGCCACTCCGAAAGGCAAACAAGCAGTTGGCCATTCATTTAGATTATGCTGAGTTTAGTTGAGTTTACGCTGCAGTCCTAAGTCCTATAGTGCGCTCTACCGGTTGTGACCACTAAATACATGTAAATGGTTACATTCATTGCTCTTCTGCGTGACACAGAGTAGAAAGTAATATTAAAAATGAATTGTTAATGGATAAATTATATGATCTTTCAAGCTGTTTTAGTAAATAAACAAAGAAAAAGTAATACAGAATTATCTGTTAATAAATCGCTCTGCTTAACAAACTTTTCACATTTAAACACATCTAAACAAATACACGCAATATTAATAATATTAATAATAATAAATAAATATATAAATCAAACAATTATTGATTTCTTATATGTATGTATGTAAATAATACGTTTTTTGTAGTCCATCAAAAAGTCGCCGGAACTACAACTCGTCGCGTTACGCGTTTATGACGTAAGTGTTCACGTAACTGAACTTGAGAGAAATATGGCGGCCTCCGTCAGGACACTTGCCCTCAGAGTTCTCTTCGATTACACGCGGAATATTCATAATGTTTCACGGTGTCCAAGCAAACATTTATGCTGCCGCGCTGGCCTCACAGGATGTCGCGGATATAGCGATAGTACAGAAGGCAGAAGTACGCACTTTGGTTTCCAAACAGTCCCAGAGGAGGAGAAAGCAGGGAAAGGTGAGTTAGTTTATTGCTACAATTAGCTGTATATAAATTCAGTCAGCGAAAGTGTGGGCTACAATCTTTTCCACTTGCTGATACGTTTCCGTTCACTCCGTTGTTCTTCGAATGTCAGTGTATAAGGTGTTTGAGAGTGTGGCCAAGAAGTATGACGTGATGAATGACGCCATGAGTTTAGGAATACACAGACTATGGAAAGACACGCTGCTGCACATAATGAATCCTCAGCCGGGACTAAGACTGCTGGACACGGCTGGTGGCACAGGTAAAGCACAAGGATGACGCAATATACACACATACAGAGTGGTGGCTAAAATTGTTAAGAACACTTATTTAAGAGCATTGAGTTGTGTATTTGTTGAACTGGTCATTACAATACAACTACCTGCAAGGAAGGAATCTGCCACCTGTATGTTACATGAACTGTATGAAGTAAAATTACATTTTAGAGGCAAAAGAATCAGTATTTTCAGATGTTCTGACAATTTTGTCCACCGCTGTATGTGTAGGAATTAGTACAAATACAAACATTGTTTCAAAGCAATTACATTTTTTGTTTTAAAATTCATTTATTGTAAAAATTCTGCATTACGTGACAGATCGATCCTCTGCAGTGAATGGGTGCAATCCAAACAGCTGGTAAAAACATCTCAGTCCACACCAGTCCATCTATTAACATACTGGGAAAAGCTGTGTTTTTGTAAGAAATGAGTCAATTTTAAAGAGTTAATGTTAAACCGTTGCTTCTGGCAAAAATAGCAGTCCATAATCCATTTAAATTCTTCTTCCAGTGACGAAATACATAGAGAAATAGTTCCATGCCCATATTTATCTATAACTGTTTTTGCTTGTAAACGGCTATTGATCCGTGCATACATTGCTCTTGATTCAAACAAGAAGTCTTTAATATTATGGATAGAGGAAGCAATGTTTTTTTTGTAAAAAAAACCTTTTAATAATGAGTTTGTTTCTTACAAACTACAGCTTTTCTCTTCTGCAGATGTTAAATGTGGATTATTGTGATGTTTTTAGCAGAAATACCCCAAATCTGTTTTGATTAAGAAACTAAGGCCACGTCAATGAGTTTATTCATTTTAGATTAGTTAATATTTACTGCTGTCAAATGATTAATCGCCATTAATCAGATCCAAAATTAAAGTGTGCGTACTGTGTATATTGCACACACACATGCATTTTATACATTAAGTATATTTATATTTAATGCATATTATATAAAAATTATGTACGTGTAAATCAAAGTCAAAATAATATATATGCAGTATGTGTGTGTATTAAAATGAACATAATAAATATACACATTTTTTTATGTGATTATTCACGATTTTTATTATCGAATAGGTGACATCTCTTTCCGCTTCCTGGAGTACTCTCGCTCGATGTATGATCGTCAGCAGCGGCTGAGCGCAAGATCCCATCAGACGCCATCGTGGCGGGACATCGCCCATCATTATGTGTCGGACGAAGCAGGGCCTCCACAGTCGCATGCAGTGGTGTGTGACATCAACAAAGAAATGCTCAAAGTGGGCAAACGGAGGGCAGAGAAAGCGGGAATCACGACAGGTATGAGGGTGTTTTGGGGGATTGGAGAAGTTCACATTTGTGCTTTTTCAGTTGCTTATAAACACATACATGACTTAAACCTGATAACACTGTAATCAGCACAAACTGGCCCGACCGATAAAGGATTTTGAAGGCCGATACCGATTTTAAAAATCCGATATATCGGCCGATAAGTTAAATTTTTTTCAGAAACGCACAACGAACTTTAACAGATTTCCCTAACTTTAGTTATTTGTAGTTATTTATGAGTTTTAACTAACATAACTGACATTTTATTGTCACAACAGAATAGAGGAACATCAAAATATATTAAAGTTCTGATAAATAAAATGTATACAAATACAAATGTAAGATATGAAACGTAAAGTCCTTTGAACAATAACAACAACCAAATCAAAGTTACCACTAAGAGTGTTTCGTCCATTTTATTTTTGAAATATTCATGTATCGGTCATTATAAATGCTGATACCGATAGTTTGGAAAATGCCTAGGTCGGGCTCTATGGGCTACCATAATATGTGAGCAGCATGTATGAACATTTTGAGAAAGCAATGTTTATTCATGCTTAGTGGAAAAACTTACCACTTGCCTAACGCTTGTTTTTTTGTTGCCTCATGTTCACAGGTCTTTCGTGGGTCGCGGGCGATGCAGAAGAGCTCCCGTTCGATGACGATCAGTTCGATATATACACTATTGCATTCGGCATCCGAAACGTCACTCACATAGAGCAAGTAAAGACTCTGCATGACCGCCATTTCTTTCCTGACCCGAACTTGAAATGGTGCCCTGTGTTTCTCTGTTACTAATTTAATACGCTACCATATTTCATGCTGTGGTATTTATTCATTAACATGTTGAAAGAGTGACGTGTCTGAAGTCTTTGATCATCTTGTCACTGGTTGTTATTATTGTTTAGTTTGAGATGACGACTCTCTTGGCAGGCTCTGCAGGAGGCTTTCCGTGTTCTGAAGCCAGGCGGACGCTTCATGTGTCTAGAATTCAGCAAAGTGACCAACCCTCTCCTCGCAAGGTCAGTGAACCAGGGTTGTTTACTTCAGATAGTACTATAGTTTTCATTGTAGTTAATGTTTTTGTAGTTTTGTTGTTTCTGCTATTTTTATTATTCACATTTTTTATTTTAGTGTTGTTTTTGTACATTAAATAAAATGAAAATGAGACGTTTTTCATATTATTTCAGTTTTCATTTAGTACAAGTAGCAAAAAAAAACATACACTGAACATCTTAAAAACCCTTAACACTGCTTTTTTTTCTGCATATTTTTGAATATAACTTTTTTTTTAAAATCCTATTTATTTTAGAGAGGCTATATACAGTTTATATTATGCAATGTAACTTGTGTGTTGTTTGGTTTTTGGCCAGGCTATATGATGCATATAGTTTTCAGATGATCCCTGTGTTGGGAGAAGTGATTGCTGGAGACTGGAAATCATATCAGTATTTGGTGGAGAGCATCCGAAAGTTTCCAGACCAGGTAACAAAATCCACTTCATATTACAGCAGTTTTATAAACATGACACAATATGCTCTATTCCATGCAAGTGCAGTGATTTTCTTGCTAAAACTCAACATCTGTCATTCAGAGGTCACATATCTGTTTTCAATTCACCTGTAATACAACTATCGGGTCTTGAAATTGTAAAACTTGTAAGGCTGTTTCACCAACTACAGGTCTTGGAAGTTTTTCTTTGTGAAAGTCAAACTTGAACTTTGTCCATGTCTGCCTTATTTTTCTTTTACTAAATTAAAAGCCTTTTTTTTTTAAACTATGGTATCTAAGCAAAAAAAGTAAAACTGAATTTTGACAAAGCTTTCTCTCTGTGCCTTCCTCAGGAAACATTCAAGGAAATGATTGAGGACGCTGGCTTCTTCCGTGTCCAGTATTTTAACCTGACCGGAGGAATCGTTGCCATTCATTCAGGATTCAAGCTCTGAGTGTCAGCATACAGCGAGTGTCGCTCTCTCTCCAATTGAACTCTGACAAGAAAGTGTTTTTGAACAAACAATGAGTGAAGGACATGAACGCCGTTCGACCAGACACTGGGGTCTCACCATGAGAAGTCCTGTTCATGTGTTTTTGTTGGTAATGGAGACACTTTCACTCTCTGGCAGACATTAAAATGTTTTGGCTTTGATTGAGCTGTTGAAAATGGATTAATTTTAAAGGCTGATGAAATGCGAGCACTGTTTGTACAAGATGGACAGTGTGTTTGGGTTTTGGTCAGTGGGAAGCACATGCTGACCTAGTAAAAAATAAAGTATATTTTGTTCTTTGATCCCAGTACAAAATGAACGCTCATTCAGAAAGCAGAATCTGCATCACATTTCCACCAACGTGGATCCACACACTTTTGGTTCATAACATGAAACATCCCTGAGACGTGTTGTGCTTGGCGAAAATGAAACAGTCAAATGTGTGTTTTTACTTTAATAAAACCATATATTTTTTTAAAGATCTTTGTACACTGTTACAAAACTGTACTAAAATTTAAATCAGTTTTTGGTCAGAGAATATTTAATCGTCTCGTGTGCAATTACCATGTATTTACAAAGTCTCTTATTAGTCATCTCCAAAACACCCCACCCCCCCCAAAAACCTCAGACACTCTGAACATAAGACATGGCTTAAAGATAAATATATTAGTCAATAAATATTCAGAGAACATATTTCCATTTATGAAATGTGCTGCTATACAGATACAGAAATATACACAGATCGAGCTCTAACCTTTAACATTTGTAAAATGATAATGGAGAAAATAATTATATCTTTAAAAAAATTAAAAAATATTAATTTTTGTACACATTTTCTTTTCATACAATCTTAAGTGCTACAAACAAATACGAAATATTAAATAGTGACTCAAGTACCCAGAAAAAAAAAAATGCTATATTTGCAGTACATATCTCTATGCAAGGCAAGAGTAGATTCTTGTTACAGCACTGTTTTAGTCTATGTATAAATAAAGTTATTTTAAAATGATCGCCTGTGTAAGCTGTATGGGTACATTTCATAGAAACAGTATAAAATACTCTGTAAAAACAGAAAGGCATGATGATATGATGATGTATGTGTAAAAGCATGAGTGCAACGTGTAGTTATTAAAGGTAATTATGCGCTTTTTGATATATATATATATATATATATCACTGCATTCCAATCTCTTTAAACCATTATACTTTGGCGTCTTTCTGACAAACTGTTAGCTTTCATTTAAAAATAAAATAAAATTAGGGGTCAAATACTAGACATCCTACACCTCTAACCCTAAGAGTAGTCAGGTTCTTATTCTACCAGTGGTGTTTTGACTGTACCCAGGAGACAAACTAAACTTTGGTGTGATATACATGTAGCTCAGTAGTCTCCACTGATATAAAGTATATTAAAAAAAAAAAAAAAAAAGCTTTTGTATTGGTCTGTTTCTGAACTAAAAAGTTAAAGGCCCTGAGAAGTGACGAGAAAGAGGGAGGCGTACATATTCCTAGTTACGTTTTCAGAGAAGTTACCTCAGCACCTGTTGTGCACTCCCTCAAGATGCAGTGTCCCATTTTGGTTTTTCTCTAAACGAAATCCTTTAATTGACTGAGATGTACGACATCGTGCCGCGCATGCATGCAATTCTGAATGAAATAAGCGTAAAAGGATCATTCAAATCATCGTAGCTAATAACATGGAACTCAGGCATAATCTAAGTTGCCATAAAAACGTAAAAGTTAGTCGTATACATTTACAGACATTTTCCCTGGTCCTAATCCAGTCAAGAAAGAAGCATATTAGGTTGATGCTCCGCATGACTCGCATTTCTGAGTTTGTGTTGCATGAGGAAAATATAGCTTTGTACTTTCGCCTTCTATAAATATCGAGTTGACGTGACAGATTCCGAAGGCCACAGGAATGAACAAGAAAACCAAACCAAAAACCAAAATCTTAACTTGCAACTCTTTCTGGTAAGTACACTTTTAAAAACAAAACTGTTAAAGAGTTAAACATTTATTGATTTTCAAGAGCTTGTGCTGTTTTAAGGGCTTCCTATCAGAGCCCTGATCCATCAAACGACGCTTTGCCGCCCCCTTGTGCTTCAGACGAGGGAAACAGTGCTCTTGCCTCTTCAACTTGACCTCTACATTGTCCTGAGGTGAAAAACAAGTCACAATGCTCCTCAGGAGTTCTCTCGTCCCTCTCTACAGAAAGTCTAGGAGGGAGCAAACTTGTTTGTGGTTCTGGACCCAAGCCTAATTCACAGTCTGTATCCTCAGGAATTATAGGTATCCGCTGAGCTAGCTCGCAGCATCCCTGGCCCATGCAGCCGTCGCTGTCCGTCTGGGAGTACTGTACATTAACCGAACAATCGTCAGCGTAATGACTAGCGCTTCCTCTGTGTACAGTCATCTCTGTGTAGAAGCAGCATGGCAGTCCGTCATAGCTAACGTGATCCGGAGACGGAAGCTGCTCTGTGCTAACGCTATAAAAGTTCGGTGGGGAAGACTCGGCGGCCCACCTGCAGTGTCCTTCTGCTTCCTTACCTTTGCGCTCTAAGTTTAATTTGGGTACCTCGAAACAGCAGTTGCAAGCTACCCCTTGCTCTCCGCAAGGCTTCACAGAGCCGTGGCTCCTTTCTGCCACAGCACCCTCTAGGGGCCCGGCTGAGGTAGTGCTAGTAAGTTCCCTGGTTTCCACTGAAGTGTGGCTACTACAGTTCAGCTCCAGGCTGCAGTTGGACAACTGGTCCCCAGAACCGTAACACGCTCCCACCGGAGGTTGTAGGCAGTCTATCATAGTAGATACCGGGGCGGAAGTATCATCAGTTTGAGGGGTGGCAGCAAACGTCTCCCCGGCCGAACCCCGGCACGGACTCTTACTGCGGTACACATAGGGATCGTAATCGCTGCTTAGCGAACTCCGAAAGGTCGAGCAACTCCCATACACTCCCTGGTTGCTGACTTCCGTACAATCCAACATGGAGTCGCTGGAGGAGCAGTGGCACTGGCCCGAGCTGCTGCTGCTGTCGCTTCCAGGACAGTCCGCAAGGTATCCGCTACACACAGAGCGATGCCCGTGATAACAACTAAGTCCCGAGGAGCTTCCGGAGTCGCCTAGTCGGGAAGAGGAAGCCGGAGCCATGTGCACCACAGTAGGATACAAAAGGCCCGGCTGGAAGGGTCGACTGTGACCTTTGTGGAGTCCGTTACCCTGCTGTCCTTCAGCTTGCGGAAAGGTCAAGCCCTGGAAATAGTAGTGCTGGTACATGGTCTCGTATTGGGAATAGCAGGCGGCGCGAGAAAAATTGCGTCCGTGGAATTTGGGCCGCTTGAAAGTGTGGGTTTGCGGATAAGCGCGGTGCTCCAGGCCGCAATGGTGCGGGTTTAGCGAATGCTCCAAGTGGAGAGCGGGGTAGCCCCGTATGAAGGAAGATTGTGGAGGATAGAGGCCTTGCTCGGGGTGTTGGTCCACGGTTAGAACAGTGATGGGGTTTCCATGAGGGTCCATGCTGGTCCGAGTGGGGAAGGCTGTCACTTGCCCGGCTCTGTGCACCCTTCCTGGATAATGAACAGGGAGGACGACTCTCTGCTGGCGGCTGTGGACTGGGTTTCCTGGATCGAGATAAACAGCGCCTGGGTTTCCCTTTTTTTGTTCTGGGTGGAAAGTAAAAACGCATAGGTTAGAAACAAACTGATTCCAGACTATACTGTACATTTGGAGTCAGCATCTTCTGCTCACCAATAATGTTGTGCCTGCAGTGTGGACAAGTGTGGTGCTGAAGGAGCCAAGGGTCCACGCATTTCTTGTGGAATCGGTGTGCACAAGGGATCACTCTCAACTCCTGTAGGTGTGAAGGGAAAAGACCGAGAGGTCAACAGATCTGTCTTAACATTTTATCTTTTCATGGGTCAGTCTCTCCAGGATCCAGTCATTTTTGCGACCAAAATCATTATATAAAATGACTCGTATCGTGATATAAGATTTTGGTCATATCACTCAACTCAAGCCTTACATTTTTAAGCATCCTTCCTGGGATGCAATATTCGCATAGCCCACCTCAAATCACTCCAAATCCAAGTAACTGATGGTTTAGATCAGGGGTAGGCAACTTCGGTCCTGGAGTGCCACTGTCCTGCAGAGTTTAGCTCCAACCCTAATCAAACACACCTGAACAAGCTAATTAAGGTCTTCAGGGCTCCAAGCAGGTGAGTTTTTTTGAGGGTTGGAGCTAAACTCTGCAGGACATCGGCACCCCAGGACCGACGTTGCCTACCTCTGGTTTAGATAATGGATGTCTAATCCTGCTCAAACCTGACCCAACACAGCCAGCAGGTTTTCAGTACCCTGGAAGAGTGTTCAAGGTTTCCAAACGGCTAAAAGCAACATCACTGAATGTAAACTCTAGATGGCGCCACTGTTTCACAGCATGCCAGTGCTAAAGATGCTAGTGCTAGCAGGACTTATAACCAGCTACTGTTTTATAAGAGTAATAAGCCCAACCCTTCAAACCAAGGCAAGGTATCTCAAAATCAAAAACTTAAACAATTTCCGACCCTTTCTAAGAGACGATCCCCTGTGCTTTCAGTCAGAAAGAATCACAGATCTCCCCCACAGAAGTTGTTCTCTGTCCCCAAGCATGACTCATCCCCTCCCTCTGCCTTTCCACGCTGCTTTTGTTGCTTCTCTTCATCATCACAGACAAACTCTTTGATGCCATTGAGCCTTTTATATTGCCACTTCCTCTGTGATTCCCAGACGCCTTGACTTCTTTGTTGTGTGCTTTCTTAGCATGGGTCATAACCGCAAAGACGAATGAAAATACAGCACCAGCAGCACTCTTCATGAAACAAAAGTAGTACAGGGAGGCTAAGAAATGGATGTTTAAGACAACACTGTCAAGAAGTCCACTACAACCAAAATAAACTAGAAGCATGACTAACTTTCCATGTTTCCGCAGTAGTGGCTTGGCATACTCCTTTAGTCTGTCATTTGGTTTTAGAATAAATTGGAGAACTGACAAGGTGAGGAAATACTGATTGTTTGGGAAATGTGCAATACAGCTCTTTTTTTTTTTTAAATCTGTATTTTGCTTTCTAAACTAAATGTTTTTGGAAGATCTTTACCTCACCGTCGATGTATTTCTCAAGGCATATGGCACAGTCTGATGTGGAACTACTGCTCACGGAGTCGGATGCTCCACAGCTGGCCTCACGCTGACCCTTGACCTTAGCCTTGAACTTGCGTGTTTCCATCTTCTCCAGGGCCTGAATGGCCATCCGGTTCATAGAGCTCTGACAGGTGGGGAAACGATTACGAGTAGTGGAAGAGATAGAAGAAAAACAAGGCACGTCAGGCATGCAACAAACTTAAAATTGTACGCAGACATGAAACAAATGAACTCAATGCATGAACCAATGAGGTTAACATACAGTATCGACCCCAAACTAAAACCCGTATCAAACTCACCTGGCTGCGTCTTTGCTTGAGCTTTATCTTGATGAGGAGGATAAGGCAGACCAGAGACACCACAACAAAGAACGCCAGGAAGATTCCCATGTCAAAATACTCTGTGGGCTGCAATAGGGCACAACGATAGGAAAACGTCAGCACATGTTAACGTTACAGTGTATACAGGAAACCTTGCATACAAATAAGAAGATTTCAAACGGTGTAAAAATGGCATTGTAAAATGCAATTATTTCTGTTGGGCACTGAGGTGTCACAACAGAACAGCCAAATACAACCATTCTAGAAGACATACTTTAACACAGATTCATCTAAAGAAATTTAACTCTTTATACCATGCTCTGTAAGTAAAAATATATTTTATGTTATATTATATAAAAAATTGAGAAAAAAATGTCAGCACTCTGTAACTGTCTGTAAGCAAAACACTGCTAAAAATATTAAACTATTATATTATATATTTAAAAAAACAACAAAAGAAATCTACTACTTGAAAATGTTTTTGTAAGTAGCAGTAGTAGTAGTAATAAAGTAAAACATTGCTTTAAAATATTATATTATATTACAAATGACAAAAAGAACTAACCATCCGCAAGAAAACATTGCTAAAAATTTTATTATATTTTATATTATATTATAAAAAATATTTTTAAAATACACTCTGTAACCACCTGTCAATAAAACACTGCTTAAAATAAAGATTTAATGATAATAAAATAAAATAAAAATGACATGAAATCTAGAACTGTAACCTCTGTGAGTAAAACGCTTACATTTCTTATTAAAAAAGACAAGAAAATCTAGTAAAACACTGTTTAAAAATAATAATTTATTATATTATTATAGACAGAAACTTTGTGGCCAATCTGTTTATTATATTTTATATTATATAATAAAATTTTATCCATCTGTAAGTAAAAACCTGTTTAAAAATGTACATTTACTATTATATCTAAAAATATGCATTTATTATATTATAACATATTATATGACATTACCTTACATCATAGAAAGAAACTTTGTGAAACATTCTCTAATGTTTTAAGGCATGCAGCCCTAAGCATTAACTCTTACCCTTGGAGGTCGATGTTGGATTCTGGCTCGTGCAACTTTTTGTTTATTGACTATGTTCATCAATTTGACCGCATCAGCTCCTTTGACATAGACCACAGGCCTCTTTAAAGGGTCCTCTGAAACCTGGTTCAGCTAGAGAAAATCATGAGAGAAAAAAACTGATCTTGAGAAGGGTATTTCAAGCTCTCACGCCAGACCACTAAACAATGAAATGATAGTTATTTAGCAACTTGGAAAAACATTATTTGAACGAATAACGTTTCCGATCATTATTCAATCCGCCGAATCAACATGAACTCGGTTGCCGGGGAAAATATCTCCCGACGACATACACCCATGTGAAAAAGCATCCTATAGAGTCCAGACACGGAAACTGTGGTCGGCTCTTTTTCTCTATAGAAGGGGAAAGTAGCAGTAAACCAATTGCATGTTGTGAATATGGATGCTGGATTTAGCCTCGTAGCTCCCTCAGCCTACAGCGCCAGTCTGTAATTTGAAAAACCTGAGGGAAATAGCAGGGATATTCAAGCCTCTATTTCTCTCTCTGTCGTCATGTCTCTCATGTGAAATATGGCAAGCTGAAAGACAGTCATTTAAGTGTTTTTCCCCTCTCTAATTTTTCAGGTCCGTTGGATTTTCATTCAAGAAAAGATGCACAGACTCGGGGAAAGCCACCTTCTACAAGGAATTGCACAATATTGTCTTGTATTCAGAAAAAATGCTTTTGTTTGTAAAAATCTGCCAATGGGCTAAACAAATATTTTTGTTTAGGCTATGATTTAAGATAATTTTTCTTGCCCCACAGGCAGATATTTTGGTGCAAACCCTGAACCTGAACCAAAACTTAACCTATGTAGTTACCTTAAATTACCAGTACTTTCCCAGGGAAGTAACATGTCAGTATGCAAGCAGTAAAACCAAGTGCAACCAAATATATATATATATATATGTATACACACACACACACACACACATGTTGGGTTTACATGTTTTATGGGGACATTCCATAGGCGTAATGATGTTTCTACTG
>JAUMHQ010000053.1:858699-869549 GCA_032361165.1 Enteromius paludinosus | reverse complement strand
GCTTTTTATTTATAAAAGTATCCAGAACTAAATGTCACAGTTTCCAAAATATTAGGCAGCAAAACACTGCAATAAATCATATTAGAATGAATTCTGAAGGAGTATCACAAATTCTGATTTGTATCACAGAGATAAATTATATTTTAAGTAGGCTATATAAATTTAACCTCTGACACGGAGAAGAGTGAAAACTCCTCACAATACCATTACATGACTAAATGAATGAACATTTACGGGCCTTCTTCTGTTTGTTCTGCAAAACGTCAATCAAATCGAAGATCTTCATAGATAGAAAGCAATAGCCTTTGCAGATCTGACTAAAGATCCAAAGCCACGTCTTCAACACTCCTGATGTCCTTAAACTTTCTGTTAAATGGTTTTAAGTGGGTTATTTCTATCTTGTGCGGTAGCGTGTCAGTTGGAAATCTCAGTTTTTCACGTAGCAATAAATATTTTTTATTTTATTTTATTTTTTTTTATAAAGGGACACCTCACATATCTTCAGGCTCAGAAAATGAAATGCTTTTTCGTTAACCCGCACTACATCACTGATGTGTTTGGTAGTGTATGTCTGCTTCCAGGGGAAGAAAAGAAAGAGAACATGAAGAAGGACAGAACTAGGTGAAGATCTGGGGTAGGGGTGATGATGAAAGCTTTTCCCTTAATGCTTTGCCCCGTGATTAAAACTCTCCCGGTCGTCCCCGAAGCCTGGAGGCTTTAGGCTGTAATCTGTGAGCGAGGAACGATGAGTCTGGACAGAGGTGCTGGTGCTGGAATGCACTGCGCTCACTGCTTTCATGTGGTCTACACAGAAGCTCTTTTATCTCGTCTCTACACCGTTTACAACCCAACGAGGGAGAGGGGGAAAAAAAGCAAGTCTGGGCCTGGTTTGGAAGAGAAAAATACCAGAGTGAAAGAGAGGGGAGTGGAAAAAAAAGACCTTTGGTTTCTCAAAAGCTGAGACAAAGAAAAGGTCTTCCGCAGATCAGCCTTTTCCACAGACAGAGGTGATTCCATGAAGTACAGGGGAATGTGGACAACACAGCATTCAATGAGAAATGACATTTGTGTTACTGCGTGGTCCTTAGGTTGAAAACAGTGTGCCAAAGGTGCCCAGATTATGTAACCTTTCTGTGTGTTTTCTCATTGTTAAAAGTTCAGCAATTCATATGCAATTAGCTTAGATTCTAGCATTTTCATGACGTTTTCCCATCAAAGTAAATGTTTCTAGTAATATACAAGCTAATAAGCAGCTATTTAAGAGACCTTCAAATAAAGTTACCAAATGTTTTAATGGTTTTGAATGTCTCATGCTCACCAAAGCATATGCATATATTTGATAAAAAAATATATGAAATATGGAAGCATCAGCTGTCAAACGCTTCGGATATGGCTGTAGAGCCGCTTCAAGTCGAAAACACCTGTTCTTCTCTCGCGAGGCATTTACATTGTGCTTCATGCTATTGTTGGCATCCCTTCAAGAAATAGTGTGTTCGACTTGAAGCAGCGCT
Organism: Enteromius paludinosus; assembly: GCA_032361165.1. Taxonomy (NCBI): domain Eukaryota; kingdom Metazoa; phylum Chordata; class Actinopteri; order Cypriniformes; family Cyprinidae; genus Enteromius; species Enteromius paludinosus. Next base: position 868,038 of record JAUMHQ010000053.1, on the reverse strand, counting down.
GCAGCCACCGGTCGGTGTATAGCGTCAAAGAAACGCGAGAGCGTTTCACAGCTGATGCTTCCCTATGCGCGTTATGATCGCTCTCGCTTTCGGTCGCAGCAGCACCGCCTCTAAAGATGTAGAACTGGAAGCTTTAAGTAAACAGAAAGTGTTTATCTGAGCTCAACTGGTCGTGCCAGAGAACGCAAAAGTTTTGGGATAAAAAAAAATTCTTTTCACCTTGAATTTTTTTTTATCCACCCCGATTTTTTTCCTCCACCATGTCCCTTAAGGGGCTCCGTAGGCTAGAAATAACTGAAAGTGGAAAATATGGTATGCTGTATGTAAAAGAGAAAAAAAACTGAGTTCGTGGTCTACCAGTAGGTGCCCCCCCCCAGGCAAAAATGTGAAAAGTTGCTGATCAAAAACATTTATTATTATCAATTCTGAAAACAAATGCTGCTTAATATATTGTTTCCCATGATTCTTCAATGAATAGAAAGAGCAAAAGAGCAGCATTTATTTAAAATGGAAAACTTTTTTTATTATACGTCTTTACGTTCAAGCAATTAAATGGATCCATGTTTTTTAAAAATACAGGTAGTTTTTTTAGTATGCATGCAAAGTGATGTAACTAGGGCTGTAACCATACACGATATGAAACCGAAATCGCGGTGCGATAAGGGAGCATCGCTCGCGTATTACTGGCATAGATTTACCGCCATAGATATGCGACCATTTTCCGTTGTCGATAACGAGGGGTTCGAGTATTTACTCAGTATGCTCGAGCGCCGTTATCTGTTACCAAGCCAGGCGCAAATTGTTTTAAAAATCGTTTTTTTCTCCCACCCCCCACGAAAAAAATCGTTATACGAACCGCATCGTGGGTTTTGTGTATCGTTACAGCCCTAGATGTAACCAACGCTTAAACACATTTCACTTTCCATTAAGAAACACTCTAAACTTCAGTTGGAGGATTATGCATAAAAAGTAATAAAAACTTGTGATAACTTACAGTACACCCAAAATAAAGGTTTTTGTTTGCATGTTATATTTGTGTATGTGTGTACTGTATATATTTATTTAGCATATTATGTATTATATTAATACACACGCACATATTTGGAAAAATATTTATTTGTTCACGTACATATTTTTATATTAATATACATTTAAATATAGAAACATAACATTATTCTTAAATGTATTTGTGCATGTGTGCATTTAAATATCCACAACGTACACAGTACACACGCATATATCATGTAAACAAACATTTATTTTGGATGATTCATTATTTGAGAGAACTATAACTAATACAAAAATGGACGTATTGCTGATAAAGGTCATGACATTTAACACATCAGTGAAGACACTCACTTGATCGATGGCATCTGGATTTTCCGAGACGTCAAAGATAACGGCTGTGGCTCCTCTCTGAACAGCTCTCTTCGCCTGTGAGGAGGACAAACACAAAAAGATTATTCTACCACACTTAAAGAGCCCAAATCTCATTTCAAACAGCTGAAAGTAAACAGTGAAAAAAGCAAAGAGCACTGCAACACTAACCACCGTATCATACTATCCATTGGGAAAGCAACCCAATTTAAAGACAAAGCTGAAGTAAATATTTCGATAGCAGGTTCAATGTTCTCCCAGCCGATAGAGGTCGCTCTTACACTTCAGCTAGAGGTTTCTTGAGTCAGTCAGTGTTAAAGTGTCTCTCTGAACATAACAGAAACCTACATACACTTCAAAGCTTTGATCAATGTGTTCACTTGTGCCATCACAGCTCCATTTGTTCACCATTTTATTATTTTAATAGATGATCAACATCACACAGCCAGACTTGTATTTTGTTTACACACTGACGGCTGGGTACGTTCCAGCTCCGCTCATGCGAAAGAAATAAAGAACAGGCTGAAACAAAAAAGCAAAATAAAGAGATCAAAGCGACAATGCGCAGCTCTATAACTCTGTTATCAGAGTAGCGAAGGGATGGCGCCGGTCCAAGCCCAAGGCATTCTGGGTACTATGAGAGAAAGCATGGCCTCCCCACACACTGCTTGTGTGCTTATGCATGTCTCAGTGTGTGTGTGTGTGTGTGTGTGTGTGTGTGTTTGGGGTACAGACACTGCTAGTGACTGTTCAACAAACAAAACATGTACCCACAGACACCATTACACTGGTTTGGGTAGGTTTAAGGGTAGGTTACTGTGTAAGGAATGGGTCAACAGTGTAATTATAAAAGTAATTACAGAAAATAATCACAGATGTAATTACACACAGGCATTTTTATAAATGTAAGTACAATGTAAAAACATGTATGTACACAAAAAGTGCACTGTACCAAATGATTAATCAAAATAATCTAAATTAATCTAAAGTACATAGTAGTCAAGGCCACCTAATATAAAGTGGGACCCAAAATCTTACTCCAAGTACAACCGACCGGGAAGTTGACATTAACCATGTAATTTAGTATTTTGATGTGTGCCACACTATGACGAGTCTGGTGATGTGGTAAACTGATCTTGCTAAAGAGCAACTTAGAAGTCCAAATCAAATAAAACATTGGAACATTGTTAAAAATGTTGACGCCAACATTCATTATCAAATCAGAAATGTTTTTTCAACACAAGACTCACTGAATCCCACAGGAAAGTCACAGTGAAACCGATTCCCATTCTGACTTCTGTTAAAGCTGGAGCGAGAAGAACAAAAACAACCCAGAGAAAGCTCATGGGACTGCAGCGGTGGAGCATAAAGGGGCCGCTTATGCAGCGATATTACCAAACATAAAAAAACAACATAACCCTTCTTCACCTTTCTTGCATCTCAAAATAATGTGTGATAAAGCAAGCAATTTTTATGAGCGGGGGAAAATAGAATAGAATAGAATAAATTAAATAATAGAACAGAATAGAATACAATTAAATAGAATAAAAAAATAAAAAAATATATATATAAAATAAAAGTGAATAGAATAAAATAAAATAAAACTGAATAAATAAAATAAAATAAAAAAGCAAGCAATTTTTATTAGCGGGGAAAAATAGAATAGAATAGAATTAATTAATAAAATAGAACAGAATACAATTAAATAGAATAAAATAAAAAATTATAAAATAAATGTGAATAAAATAAAATAAAAGTGAATAAATAAAATTAAATAGCAAGCAATTTTTATGAGATAAAAAAATAATAGAATAGAATTAAATAATAGAATACAATAAAATAAAATAAAATAAAATAAAGTGAAAAAAATAAAAGTGAATAAAATTAAATAAAAGTTAATAAAATTAAATAAAAGTGAATAAAATAAAATAAATAAAGTTTATAAAATAAAAGTGAATAAAATTAAAGTGAATAAAATAAAAAATAAAATAAAATAAAAAACATCAAATATCCTCGGAAGAAAAGGCATTAATAAAGAGAAGCACAATACTGCTATTTTGTAGCAATATTTTCACTACCCATACTTTAGTTATTTAAAAGACAACATGTTCTGTAAACACTGAATCTAGGAAGACAAGAGAGAATCCAATGGGATCGACTGGACGCATGTATGAGAGAACACCTCGAGAGAAGAAAACGAAGTGGAAGTTAATGACTGTTTATGTCTTGTCAACATTTGAATTCATACTACCGTTTAGCTGATTGACTGATCCACGGGAATGCGGAAACAGACTCTCACGCTCTACCTTGTTTGCTTTGCATCAATGTGATTCAGCTGTGTTTCGGTTCTTTTTGAAGATGGCAATTTCAGGTAATTATTAATAGCGCTGAATGAAAGAGCTTTAGGAAGAAAACAAGGGTTTGAGAGAGGGGTGCTGGCTGAAAGAGAGAGAGAGTGTGTGTGTGTGTGTGTGTGTGTGTGTGTGTTTGTGTGTGCACGTGTGGATCAAGGCAGAAGAAAAAGACGTGGAATCTACTTTGAGCAAGTGCTGTGATGTAGCAACTTGCCTAATGAGAGCAAAAAAAAGCTTCTTAAGACGAACCAAAGACCACCAAGCAACCCCCCACACACACCTTGTTCAGGTGTCTCACACACACACCCTCCAGCAGTGCTTGGAAAGCTGCTTTGAAACTGAAGCTACTCTTTTGAATAAGTAGTTCACTACACTACAATATACTTACCAAACCAGCTCACTACATTAAAGCTACTTCTGAACAGTGTTGGGTTTAATGCACTACTAAGTCATTAATGACTGTCATTCAGAGTAAGGGACTGTTATTCATTTTATGCAATTTAATTACAGTTACTTCTGATGTAATCGCACTAAATACTAAATAGATTCTTAATAACACATTTTCCAGATGGGTTTCTGCAGTGATGCAATTTTTGGTTCCCCAGACAACGTTTCAGTGAGCGGTTCCTTTTTAAAGAACATTTTATAAAGAACTTCTCTGCATTTAAAAGGTTGCATGGATGTTCAAGCTTCTTCATAAACCATTGGTGCCAATAAAGGAGCTTTATTTTTAGAATAATCCTATATAAAACAAAAGTGGATTTAATATCAGAATGTAATATGTTCTATTAAAATGTATGTTTTAATGTGACCTTCTCCCTTACTTTGGACAGTTCAAGAATAATTTAAGCAATTTTATATCATTTATCTGAAAGAATTAAAAGAGCAGTTTCATGTCTATCCTTGTAGTGTTCAGCTGGTGGAACAATACAGGGATACACAGGGAGTTTTTTTGTTAATATATGATTGCTTAAATGTAGAAAGCAATAAGTAATAAGTAATGCAATACTTTTAACAGAGCGTAATTAGTATGGTTAATTAGTAATTACATAGCTGAAGGTGTAATTTGTTTTTTTTTTATAGCAACAGTGCTTCTTAACCATAAAAAAGAAATTAATGTTATCTGAAGATAAAAAAACCCCCACTTATTTCAGTTGCTAAGACATGTCTAATTTTTCAACATTCAAATTAATTTTTACTTCATTAACTTGGATTTTTTTTTTTTTTTTTTACTTGAACGCAGTCAAACTAAAACTAATATAAAAATATATACTGATAGTACCTAGCAAAAATGATAAAACACAACAAAATTACAAAAAATTTTAAAATTATGTACTGTGATATAGTATACAGTATAATATTACGGTATGTATATTATCTCAGCGATTGAAAAGAAACGTAATCTACTTAATCTTTTTAAAAAACAAAACTGTCTGGTAATATCATTTATGATCTGATAACCAGAGTCACAGTTTTCTGTTGCATTGAAAAGTGTTTTGAATGAAAGGCAACATTCTCACCACATTCGACTCATGAATTGCCATAACTGTTCTGGTCATTATAAATAATACTCATAAAGAGCAATTCTAGTCAATTAAATCTTTCTGAGCTGAGTACAACCAGACAAAAAAGATAAATCAATATAAAACTTTACATGAGCTTTCCAGGTCTCAAAAGGATTTTTTATTTTACATTTCCAGATGCTGGAGAGACAGAGAGAAGATGTGCTACTCATTCACACGGAGACATGCAGACGTCATCCTTTAAATCCCTTTGCACTTTAATATACACAGATGAAATCCACGTCATGATTTGCATTACTTTTGATTTACTCATCCAATATTTACTGTGACATTCCAAGATAATCAAAGACCTTCCTTTTTACGTCTGTATTCCTTGATTTCATTCTGACGAACCATCATTAAGCCGTAAGAAGGTCCTGTTAGGCTGATGATATCTGCATCTTTTTGAGCAATGAATAAACAAAATAAAATAAAATGAAAAAAGCAAGCAATTTTTATGAGGGGAAAAATAGAATAGAATTAAATAATAGAATAGAATACAATTAACTAGAATGAAATAAAATAAATAACACATTTTTATAAAATAAATGTGAATAAAATAAAATAAAATAAAAGTGAATAAATAAAATAAAGCAAGCAATTTTTATGAGGGAAAATTGAATCGAATTAAATAATAGAACAGAATAAAATTAAATAAAATTAAATAAATAAATAAAAAAGTGAATAAAATTAAATAAAAGTGAATAAAATAAAAGTGAATAAAAGTGAATAAAATAAAATAAAATGATGGGAAAGTTTTGGAAATGTTGTCATCAATGGGTAACCAGGTGAGACAGCGAGCCCTGGATCTAAACCGATAGATATTGGCTCCCCATTCTCAATGGGACAGTGCAGCATTGTGTTTTTTACTACAGCAAAAATAAATGGATGCATCATACAGTGGAAGTTGCAACAAATGCACTATTGCTAAAAAGCAGCATACAAACTTGTGACTCGTGTTGTCCAGCTGGTCAAAAGTCAATTTTTAGAGCCTCGAAGCAATCATCTCTCCAATCTTTTTGAAATCTTCCCTCTTGATTTCTCCTCCTCACCCCTTTTTATATCTCTGCAATCCTACACACTCAGCCTCTGCATCGCTATAATTAAAGTAATTAAGTCCTCAGAAAGCAAAGCTCTGCCATTATGCTGTAATTTCAGGTTGCCTTCTGGCCTTTGGGTTTCCTCAAAGATAAAGGCATACTTTCCTCATTTAGAGTTTACTTACATGTGGCGAGATTTTTTTTTTTTAATCACCCTTCATTTTCTCTGTAAGTGCCAAGACATTATTTAGGCAAGTCTAAGATTCTTGCAGGGGAAAAAAAAGGAAATGGCAAAAAAGGAGAAAACAAAATAAGCAGCGAAGTACTGCTTGGTTTCTCACAGTCTCTTCACTGCTGGGTTTGCCTGGGCTACACTTCACATGAAAACCCAAACAACACACTTAGCTCAAGTTTACACTGAGGTCCTTGCTAGAACCACAACACTTAACGCTAAATAGATACAGGCCACAGCTGCTCTTTTGCTTTATATTTCTGCTGTTGAAAAGTACGAATTTTACCTAGGATTGACCAAAATTGGAAGGTAAAGTAAAACACCCACAGATATGACTTAATTAACGGAGGCTGCTGGTATTATATGGTGCGTGCAGGGTTTTTTAAATCATACTCTGGTAATGTGGATAGGACAATATTTGGTCATGATCTGGAATCTGAGGGTGCAAAAAAATTCAACATTGAGAAAATTGCTTTTAAAGTTGTCCAAATGTTCTTAGCAATGCACATTACTAATCAAAAATGAATAATGATATATTTACAGTGGGTAATTTATAAAATATCTTCATGGAACATGATCTTTACTTAAAGGTGCAGTGTGTAATTTTATGTTAATGTTTCTTAATTTATATATTTTTAAGTTATGTACATTAGGGTTTTGTTACATCTACTGTTTAGTGAATGTTTATGGCATTCTTTAAGTGTTGCATGTTATTATGATTGGGTTTTGTGTTTGCATGAATGACTGCTGTATATTCATATATGCTTCAGCGTGTGGAAAAGACACTTGTGTGATGAACTTCGATTATTCAGACGGCTTTCTCTTCAGCACCTGTTTTTTTTAAAGTGGTTGTCAGTATAGGTTACAGATACATGTACATCACTGAATTCACTGTTTTTTATTCCAGTTTGATTGCTTGCATTTCAAGTTTTAGACTGTAAAATGATACTGCGTTTACAGTTTCTCTGTATTTTTTCAAAATGAAGCCAAAATGAACTACAGAATTTATGTTTTACATTGCAATGCACCATTTCCTTATATATTTACCAATATGATGAACAGTCTATCTACAATGCGGTGTAAACATGCCACACAAAACCTGCTGCCAACAAGCTGGAAGCTTAACTACAACTCACGCTTATGGTTTAACACTTGTCTTATGGACAAAAAGAGTCCATTAAGCAACTTCGGCTGCATTTTACAGCAACCATGAGTACAACGTGTGACAATTTAAAACTATTTTTATGGGTGAAAAATGTTTATGAAGCTTGTAAAAGTCATGAAGTCACACAAATCACAGCACAAACTTAGTGCTAAATTAAGCTTCCTTTCTCTCAGAAAACGCCTGGAAGAACATATAAAAACAAGTTTGAAAAACAGGAAATCTAGATTTCTCTGCACAGAGTTTATTTCACTTAATTATTCAGAGTTTCTGCTTTATTGCATTTGGCAGACACACATGCACATCTTAAAGATAAATCATCAAATGAACACTTTTCTATAATGAATAATGCATGTACATCTCCCCAAATCTTCTGTTCACAAGCATCACTTAAAAAAAGTGTCCAGAAGTCTGCTCTACTTTATTATTCAAATTGCTCATTCTACAGAGTCATGAAGGAGACACAAACTAGCTTTCACATAACAGATGGACACCTAAAGTCACTAAAGTTTGCACCTCTTCATTGCTAGAAGCGTTCTCTACAAGGACGAGAAGTAAAAGAGTCGTACTAGCATGCCATCACACAGTCAGTGGATATTTAGAGAGAAAACGGGTTGATTTTGGCCGGGTCCGTGGACGCAGCAACCTCACTGAGATGCCAGTCTCACCGGAGGCCCCTGATAACTAGTGCAGAACTAATACAGGATAATTCAGAGAAGGCGCTGGACTACAGGTCAGCTTCTTGTTCAGACCTGCTCTGAGATCAGTTTGATGCTGTAAGCGTAACAGTTTAAAGGATTGAAAAGATAGGGCTAGGATCAGGTAACTTCAAAATAAATGACACAATGCTTTTTTGCAGCTAATTAACGATGTTTTATGAAGCTGTTTCACAGAGGGAACATTCACCTGTTAATTAGTCAACTTTAGGGGTGTGCTGTTTATAAAGTGCACATTGAGTTCGAGTGAATAAAGCTGCCATTCATGGGTCTTTTTTTGTACTCAAGTATATGAATGTCTTTTCCTCCAGCTCTATGCATTGATTTCATCAAACAAGCATAATATAATCACTTCCAGTCATCCTTTCACTTTCTCCGCTCTAACAAAATCCATCATCACTCGCAGCTCCTGTTGCGTAACCAGAAATTACACTTGCACATGGTGTGTGTGTGTGTGTGTGTGTGTGTGTGAGGGGGCACATAGCAAAGGGACTGACTCGAGGCCCTGCAACTGTGCAGCACAGGACAGAGAGACCGGTGGACATTAGAATGAACATTAAAAATTAAAACAGATGCATGCAACAAATGCGTCACACATGTATACAAATACCAATGTGCAGTTGTTTTCTGAAATAGGCAAAGTCCTCACATTTTCATTTTTAATTAAATATGAATTCTTGTCTCAGTCACATCAGCTTTGATGAACTTTCTTGATCCACTTCAAGTGTCGGCTACCGTATTTATAATATAGAAACATTGCAGATTTTTCTTGAATATATATATATATATATATATATATACACATGCATGTGTTTGTATTAGGGATGTAACGGTATTGTAAATACCGTCGTACCGCAATATAAAATTTTTTCGATAATACCGTGGTCGCGTGACTC
>JAUMHQ010000053.1:831869-847754 GCA_032361165.1 Enteromius paludinosus | reverse complement strand
CCGAACCGAACCGAAAACCGTGTTAAAAAACCAAGGTATGTATTGAACCGTAGGCTAACTGTATTGTTGCATCCCTAGTAGCAAGTCAAAAATACCTTGTATGGGTCAAAATGATAAATTTTTCTTTCATCCCATACCTCATTAGGATATTAAATAAAGATCAAGTACCATTAAGATATTTAGTACATTTCTAAAACTTCATTTGGACAACTTTAAAGGTAATTCTCTCAACAATTAGATTTTTTTGCACCCTAATGGTGCATTCACATCTTTGCATTGACTTAACATGTAAATCACTCGCACTTGACGCTTCATTCGCGTCTGGTGTGAACGCACCTTTAGATTCCAGATTTTCAAATAGTTGTCTCTCGGCCAAATATACAACCTGGTCCAGGGTCACATTTCCGAACAGAACGTTGATCTAACGTACTACAGTAAGGCATTGAGGGTATTCTTACCTTGCCCAGTACAGTAAGGCAGCTGGGGTCCAACTCGGGCTGCTCCAGTTTGACCACTCCAACCCAGCCGTATTCGTACAAGTCCTCCTCATCGTTATTGTTACACAGGCCCAAAGGGTGCATCTGGAAGACAAAGAAAATGTCCTTCAATGTTGCATTTCAAGATAAAACTCTAGCCACACACTCTTTCATTCCCAAGCAGACAGAAAACAGATTGGAAATTGTTGACTGCAAGACAAAGAGAGCTTTCGGAAAGATTAAGTGACATTCACTGTGAAAGAGTTTCATATTGTATCATGCCATGCAGAGGTGTAATTGTAAATAATAAGCCATAACTATACATACACTTCCTTTATAAACTGCCCTACATCGACGTGCCACGCCACACCCGCAAAACAGCAAAGGTGTGGAAACTCTAAAAGGTCTAAGTGGCGCAGACATGATAATGACTGTCATTAAGAGTGCACCGAACCATCAGAGTCACTCTTCTTGGCTTAAATGCCCTCTTTCAGTGGCTCCGAGTGTGAAATCTAGCGCTTTTGATGTGTTACAAGATGGACGTTTATCAATGAAAATCTTCAAGGAGATAAAAACCCTCCTAAAATGAAAAAACTAGGTTAAAGATTGTTTGGCAATTACATAAGAGCTGAACGAGGCCATGAATTGTTTGAACACGGCGGTTTATTACTTTATTAGTGCTATTAGCTTCACTAGACAATCATTTCATGGACATGTTGCCAGATTTTATATTGAATGAACCATAGATTAAGCCTCGCTGGCCTTGAATCGTAAAAAAGAAGAATTCCAAGCAAAAGATATAAACCAGAAAGAAAATGACCTCACTTGTGTATATATGTATTATGTATCATATTCAATCACCTCCTTTACATATCGGTGCATATATGTATATACACACACATATATGTATGTGTACACACATTTCTAGTATACAAATCACCATGACGACTGATTTGAACTGTTCCCTGCCCATTGCTGAGGGCTTCTGGGCAAATATGCTAAGAAGCGCTGCTCCAAACGAACAAATTGGATTACCACTCTGAAAAAGCTGATTATCATCTTAACTCTGGGATCAAAAGCCACATCAGCTCCCAAGAGGCCTTGGATTTCACATTTGCATTAAAGTTAGCTGATGTGGCTTTTTCTTATTTAAACTGGCATCATAATCAAGCAGGGTGACCACGGCCAACCTAGTTTCTCGTGCAAAAATGAATGATTATGTTAAGATACTCTGGCTGAATGATGCATTTTCTAATCAGCGCCCATCTAGCATGCATTTGTTGGGAACCCTGCAAAAACACTGGCCCGTTACAAGTTAAAGACGGCAAACCAACATAGCTAGACAGATTTAAAGACATTTGCGCTGACATTGCTTCCCAAGCAACTACCTAACAGTGTAATATGTGATCCTGGAGAACAAAAACAGCAATAAGATGCATGGGTATATTTGTAGCAATAGCTAAAAACACACTGTATGGGTCAAAGTTATAAATTTTTCTTTTATGTCAAAAATCATTAGGACAAGATCATGTCCCATGATGATATTTTGCAAACTTCCTAAATTAAATATAGCAAAACTTAATTTCTGATTATTAATATGCATTGCTAAGAACTTCTATTGGACAACTTTAAAGGCGATTTTCTCAATATATCGATTTTTGCAAATAGTTCGGCCTAATATTGTCCTATCCTAACAAACCATTTATTCAGCTTTTAGATGAGGTAAAATCTCAATATGACTGGTTTTGTGGTCCTAGGTGACATATATTGATCAAGTAGGCCAATGTGCATTACCTGAGATATATCATGCAAAAAAAGAAACGCACTGAAACTGCACCTGCAACCATATGCATGCCGTAATCCTATTTTACAACACACATGCACCAATACTCATGTTTCCCCACAGGTCGCCCCAATGCAGATCCCCAGTAGGCCCCAATGACTGGCTGCTTGCCCAGTTTTCTGTCCATCATTCTGCACCCAGCCATCTCTTCTTTAACCACCAAAAGAGGTGTCCCTTGTTCGGCTCGGCCACCCTCAGCGCCTCTCATCTCTCCTTCTCTTGTAGAGCCGTTCACATGTGTATGTCTCCTTTCATGGCCAGTGCACTCAATGAAATCTCAGTGGGAATCACTACGATGGCGGGCGGTCGAACTCTTCACACACGGTTCCACCACAATCGTCAGCGGAATAAAGAAAAGGTCAGATTGGTGCAGTACATAAAGTGCTGCAACGGCGTAAGTGATTCTCAATAGAGCTAGCCATGCAAGTTATCTCTATACATGGAAAATGGGCAGCTGCCAATGTGCTGCTTTTCACCACCCCCTTTATTTGTTTGTTTGTCTTTCGCTCGCACCAACAGATGACGATAATTATAAAAGGATGATATGTACAAAGAAAAGCATGCCCGTCTTAATAATGGTAAATGGAAATATTTCTCAGAATAGTGTTTGGAAAACAGGAAGAAGGACAGATGGACAAAAGCAAACTGTTTGTTCTCCTCCTTTCCTATAAAAGAGGGTTGACCTGATTTAGAGCCGGTCAGAAACTTTCCCATCTCCCCCCCCCCAAAAAAAAAAAAGAAGAAAATTAAAATGCCAGACACTCAATTCACTGATGCTCTGAGCCTCCTCGACTGAATCAGTCCAGGTAGCAGAGTTTCTCTTGCACCCGTTTTAGGCTTATCTTCTGATGGATTGATGGTGTTTGATAAAACTTGCTGGAGGTTCAAAGCGTCCTGCAACTCAAAGAAAGCAGTGTGTGTTCGCACATCTGCCTGGGGCCAGTTCCTAACAGCAGGGGCCAGCTTCAACTCAAATCAAAAACACTCATAATAGTATTCGGCCATGCTTGGTTTCTTTCATTGCACCAAAATAGGATGCATTAATTTAATCTCGATCTTCATTTGACTAATGCTGTTTTTTAAAAGCCCAAGATCAATCTCTATATACTGTAATAATGTGAACAGGAATCTTGCTAACTTTATTTTAGCATTATTGCAATACATTTTATTTTAGCTTTTATTTTTATATTTTCAGTGATATAAAATTTTTATTTGATGTGCTTTATAGGGCTCTATGATTTCTGCGATGCAAAAAACATGAATCCAGTCAGAAAAGTGAAATTTACAGTATAACACAATGTTATGGAATTAAAAAAAATTTAATCAGTTTAATCAGAAAAGCTTTTGATTATTAATGTTTAATGAACTCATTAACAACATGGAACCAGAAAATCCATGAAAACGGAAAAACGGAATTACAATAAATAAATAAAACATTTCAAAACGTCTAAAAAATTTTTTTGTAATTTTTGTAAAAAATTTAATAAATTATAGATATTAAATTTAATTTAATAATTAAAACCGTCTAGGAAAAAAAAACTCAAAAGAAAAAAAAAAGAATTTGGAAAAAACTAAAAGGATTTCATAGCTTTATTTATTTATATTAGGTAAAATATAATTTTTCTTTTTAGCTTTATTTTCAATTTTAGTCATTTTAGTTCTAATTTACATTACATAAGTTTTCCCTTGAAATGTTGTATTTAATTTAAAAAATAAAATAAAATAAAAACCAACACTGGAACTGCATCAGTGAATCTGTATTAATACCCAGCCTTACAAAACAGGTAAAGATATTTCTGACTGGTGGAAATATGTATTTGTTTAACAGCTGTAATTCAATTTAAAATCAAGCAAATGGTTTCCTTCTTCTGAAAACCATGCAGAGGGAGAGCCTGAAACCATTACGGAGACGCAATATTTCATTTCAACAAAACCGCTTCAAATGAGATGATAAAGGACCATGTTTAAATAAAAAAGCCATTTGAAGGCTGCAAGAATAAAGGACACTAAAGGTCGAAAATTGAAAATTAAATGTTTAAAAACACAGCGCTCTTATCGTAGAAGCTGACCTAAACGTGTCGGTACACACAGAGCAAGCGTTCACGGGATCGTGGCTGTGGTCCAGTCGTAGAGAACACAGAACAGATGAGTCGAAGCCACAGGCATGGCATTTAGGTCAAGGCCAGTATCAATTTCACCCACAACAATCAAAAAGCCCAGTTAGCTCGAGGCTACGCTCTGCTAGAAAACTCCACTCCAGAACACACACATCATCCACTTTCACTGCATGTAACCTCACACTGAGATTTCTCACAGCTAATTAGTGAGCCTAAAACTAACAAACCTACTTAACCACAACTGTAATCCGACACAGGACAGTCAAACCAAAAATTATTCAGACATGCATATATATATATTTACTAGTGGGTGCAGGACACCCTAATTGAGGATAGCAAAATTAAATAAACTGTGATGTGATATTATACCCAAAAGTACCAGTAAAATTTACAAACATGTGGGACCGCGTTTTACTTAAGTGTTTTCTTTAATTGCTAATGGACCTTTTTACACCACACACTGCTCGGTAATAGCTTGACCTGGTCTTGATCTAATTGTGCACTCAAATTTAACAGCAGGCAGCTATTCATCACATACCTTTCTATTAAAGATGATAAAGATGAATTTGGCACAGTTTAACCCTGTGTTCTTGTCATATTTTATTACCCTTTATAGCAAATAAACAGATGATAAGAGAAATGTTTGAACACATTTTGTTTCGACTTGGTCTGACTCCCAGACTATCAAGTCAGATCAAAGTTGTCCTAGATTTTCTAGATGAATTTGTTTTCGCAGAGTCTTGAGTTCTTGTCTATTTTCTAAACTATAGCGAATAAAATATGAGAAATGCTGAAGGTGTCTTGACTATGTCCTCTGATTAGAGAGTATAAAACTACCAAACTTTCTTAACCACAGTTATAATCCGACACGGGACACATATGACCCTGGATCACTACATTTTTATGAAGTTGAGATTTATATATCATGTGAAAGCTGAATAAATATGCTTTCCAGGACAGGACCATATTTGGCTGAGATGCAACTAAGTGAAAATTTAAAGGGGTAGGAAAAAATCCAAATATTGTGAAAATCACTTTTAAAGTTGTCCAAATGAAGCTCTTAGCAATGCCTATTAATCAAAATGTACAAAATATCTCCATGCAACTTGAGCTTTACTTCTTATATCCTAATGGTTTAAGCATAAAAGGAAAATTGATCATTTTGACCCATGTTGCTACAAATATATCTGTGCTGCTCATTCAAGGGCACAAGACTTTTTTTTCTTCCCTTCAGCAAGGGGCAATTCCTCTCCTTCCTAGCGCCAGTGGTCTCACCAAACTCCCTCTTTCCCAGTTCTGACCCTGTGTCTGTCACCCAGTCTCCGCCTCCTGCCGCGGGAGCGCGGAATAGTTCCTGGAATAACAGAGCGTCCTGCCAGGAGAGGTGGGGGAATATTTGATCAAAGCCACAAGCGGGCTTCACAGCCCCCCTCTCCCCGGGCCCACAGCCACTTAGAGAAACTCTGTCCTCGGCCGCGGCTCTCAGGGCAGCTTTTCAAACAAGGCCAAGAGCCTTTCAAACAAGCGAGAGTGCTGGGAATTCTCAGCGCCGAGCGAGCGCCATGTGCGAGGGAGCCTCGGACGGCTGCTGGCTCTCCTCTCGGTTTGTATTTTGGCGGTTGACAGAGATAGAGTGGGACACTTCTGCTGTACAGGGTTTAGAAGAGCCACTAAAGATACAGTGATCAAGAATAACCAACGGTGAAGAGCCAAAGCACATACTATGTGTGACCCTGGACCACAAAATCAGTCATAAGAGTACATTTTTTGAAATTGAAATGTCTCCTCATCTGTTAGGATACATGATAATATTTGAAGACCTGGACTCTGAGGGTGGAAATCAATTGAAACAGAGAAAATTGCAGCTAAATGAAGTTCTCAGTAATGCTCCAAATTTAAGTTTTGATATATTCATGGTAAGAAATATCTTCATGGAACATGATCTTTCCTTAATATCTTAACGATTTTTGGCATAAAAGCAAAATCGATTATTTTGACCCATACAGTGTATTGTTGGCTAATGCTTCAAATATACCTGTGCTGCTTATGACAGCTTTTGTGATCCAGGGTCATGTATAGTAGTATGTGAAAAGACTCCCAGTATTCATAACAGTAGGCGGATAACATTAGAGCCCACGAGATCCAATGGACACTTTACTATCCCATAAGGCTATGGGAAAAGATTTGTGAATAAAAGTCACATGACATTGACAGCATGGCAAATGAAGTAAGTCTATGTTAAGTTCATACTACATCCATTCTTACGATATGGAATGTACTTTTTTGTTGTACAACACAATGAGGAAATATACAATATTTTTTGTCCTGTATTAATTATTTCTTAATAATATGTCATTCTAGTGCTGTCAAATGATTTAATCACATCCGAAATAAAAGTTTGTTTACATAATATATATGTGTGTGTATACTGTGTATATTTATTATGTCTGTATAAAATGCAAACCCATGCATGTATGTATTAAAGAATATTTTTAAATATGGTATAACGTATATGAATATAAATATATATACATGCAACAGCAAAAGTGCACAGTACACACACATTATGTACACAAAACTTATTTTGGATGAGATTAATCTTTTTTTACGGCAATAGTCGTTATTATTTATATTTAGTGCACTATAAATTATACACAATAATTTTAGAGAATTAAACGAATACTAAAGTGGAATATCAGTTACATTTTTCACATGACATGATCAAACATTGACTAAAATGGTCTATGCAACAAAAAGCATGAAATTCATTCTGTGTGCAAGTCAAGCAAGCACATCCACACAGGACTTGTTTTTGCACTACAAGAGAAAAGCGACGGAAAGCATTTGACGCCAGCGAGAGTAGCTTAACGCCGTGCCCTCTGGCACAGAGCAGGAGGTCATTCTCTCTTGAACCCTACGTAGATCCCTGCCGTAGCCGTCGCTCCCCGTCAGCTGTTACATATCTCTAACATCTCCTCATCCATAAAACTGGAAGGCTGTCTTGTAATCAAATGCCCACACATAGCGGGAAGAGCTTTGCATTGGGTACACAAGGCAACCCGGCCAGTTTCCTTTTGGCGCTGGCCGTCTGAACTCCCACCTACTATCCAAACAGAGGATGTACTCACAGACTCCAACACTATTCTGGTTTGTCTATCGGAAGAGTGTGAAATACTGGAATGGGACAGATGCCTACAGCTTCTCCTCTACTTGCCCTGGACTATTTATCTTTCTCCTTCTCCCTCTTCGCTTTCATGCCGCAGCCATAAAGCTGTCGGACATTTATAATCTCGCCCTCCAATCACAAGGCATTTCTTTTTCGCAAAAACAGCGAAGGAAACGAAAAAAATGTCAGGCTTAGGACATAGTGTAATTAGGATTTTTTAAAACATGCCATAGAAAAAAGCATTACTGGTGTGCATCTTGAGTCAAAACAAAGACACTGTGCAAGTTTCTTTCAGTTGAAACAGCTCAGATTTACATTTTACATGTCTAGGCCTAGGCTTAAGCCTTGTCTGTGAAATCAGGGGTAAATATTATTTTCAATTTTTATTTTTAAACGTCGACATTAATCTGCCTCGGGTATTCTTTAAAATGAGACCAAATGTAAGTCTTGAACTTTTATACGACATGAATGTTTTTTTCCACTATGGACCCATGCGTAAATTTCTTATTCTCACTGACGCACAAGGGTTAAAAATACACTTAAAAAGAGAGAGCGAGAGAAAAGAGGAGGAGCTTGCCGCTCTGATTGCTTGTGTCTTCTTGTTTCCCAAGCACTGGAAATAACTTCAAAGGGGATGGCAGCCTTGAAGAGAGCACAGATAGAGTTACAGTGTGGCAGCTGGAGAAGCCTTGCAGGTGGGGCCTGCTCTGACGGTGTAATATTATCTCATAAAGGGAGACTGGGACCTTTTTCAAAGGAGGCGACTTCCTCTCCTTTGTCATCTAGACAAAACCGATGGAACGACAGTTGCAAAAGTCACCTCTGGCCAACAAAGACTCCAACAACTCTTGCCTAGAAAGCATGTATATGTACCCAAGACGAAGGTGGTGACATCACGAGACACCAACCAAAAGCACGCTCGAGGTTTAGGACACTGGTGGCTTTTCAAGGACAGTTTGCTTTTATGACGGCAGGTACAGCCGAGACATCTGCGCACACTTCAACCATTTGTCAGCCACTCATAAGTGCATATTGGAACCGTTCAGGCCTTCCCTGGGAATCGAACCTACGACCTTGGCCTCATGCTCTGCTGTTTGAGCCACAGGAATGCCTTGTGCCGTCTCCCGAAAAACCATTCACGCGCTGTCCCCTTGACGACGACGTAAGCAAACAAGTGGTGCAACTCAGAGCGGAGCAAACACTTAATATCATGTAAAGACTCAAATATGTATCGTTGAGCCACCGGAGAGGACGTCTTTAGCAGAGGGGAAGTGACAGGCCAGTCTATTAGAAGACTGCGAGTAGAGATTGAAATCATCAATGGCGTGAGAATCGTTCTCTCTCTCTTACGCGAATGCCTGCAGCAAAATACAAACTACAGACAGGCAAACATAACCATGCTTCTAGTTTCTAGAATTAGAAAACTGTGGCATGTTTAGGAACAATTTGAAAGGATTAGAGGCAAGCTATGATATCAGCAGTACTTGAGGTTTAGAGTTGTTTATCTTTTCAAGAAAACAGGCAATGATGCTAACAATGTTAATGTATGCAGAATGCACTAACTACTAATATGGACACTGTATAGTTAGAGCTGGAGTGATTGAGATTGCTTTTTTATAATAGCAATGCATTCGTCTATAGGCAATAGGGTTAGGGTTTATTTTCATAGTCCACTTACTAACTATAAGTACCTTTAATTCTCATTCATTTGCAACTGTATGTCTACTAACTCTCCGAGCAGACTAGTTCGGGTAGGTTTAGGGTTAGTAGAATAAGTTGACATATACTTTGTGTTATAAGTGTATAAGCTAAAAGTGTTAAAAGATATGAAGCAGACGGTCTACTAATACTCTACAATAACATGTAGTTACAAAGTTACTTACTGTTAGTATAATATCTACATAAATGTTGCCTGAAACAGTATAGCAGTTCCTTTTGAAGGCATTTTTAAATATAATCTATTCCTGTAAGGGTAAAGCTGAATTTTCCATTATTAAAATAACATGTCTATCCATGTTGAAAAAATTTGTTCTGTTTAATATTATTTTTGTGGATTTTTTGATGAATGATGAATTAAAACAGCATTTATTTGAATGTGTAATGTCTTTACTGTCACTTTTGATCAATCCTGAATAAAAAAAAAAAGAATTCTTTCATGGTCAGCTCAACTGTTGAACGGCAGTGCAAGTCACTTTGGTGAAAAAGAGTCCCTGAAATGCATAAATGTAAAATATTCAGCTACAAATCAAGACATTGCATAAACACACCCTCTTCACCGTGCAACAGCTATCAGTTCACACGCACTGTGAGCCATTCAGACTAAAGTGCCACATCAGAGAAAGCGAGAAAGCCTCGTGACAACAACATTCACACTTCAGCCTGTCATACGCCAGCCTCTAGGTGCAAAATAAATGTAGCATACGTCGAGAGTTAACGTGACATGATTTATGGGCAAGGAAGGCAAAAGTGCACGCCAGAATACTACCACAACCGCTCTTGAAGTTCAGGAGGCGGGTAAATCTGTACCCGGGAGGATTGTAGTCATCAACACCTAGCCTCACCGATGCCTTTGAAGTCCCTCCCTCGCTTTGAAGGTCCCGGCAAAGAGGAATGCCTGCGCAGGGCTCTTGGAAAGCCCCCAGAGTTGTGGAACGCGGAGCAAGCCGCTGCCGGGCCTCTGCTGGAATGTGATTAGAGCGCTGGAACAGACGAGGGCTCCCGCGCCAACCAATGGCTGATGCCACGACGGTGGCACAGCACTGGCCTGCTCAGCGCAAAATATATATTTCATAGAGGCACCAAACATGGAGAGGGAGTGGCGGAGGAGGGTGGGAGGTTAAGAAAGAATGAAGAA
Organism: Enteromius paludinosus; assembly: GCA_032361165.1. Taxonomy (NCBI): domain Eukaryota; kingdom Metazoa; phylum Chordata; class Actinopteri; order Cypriniformes; family Cyprinidae; genus Enteromius; species Enteromius paludinosus. The sequence continues at coordinate 837,298 of JAUMHQ010000053.1, read as the reverse complement.
GAGAGTGTGAATTTTAGGACTAAATATGCAATAAAGTTGCTGCTGGGGTGAAGTCCATTAATCCTTATTCTTTGGATGTGAGATGCTTTTGCATCAAAAATATTTATAAATCCAATGCACTCAATTAGCTTTAAAAAATATATAAAAAAACGTATAAGTTAAGGAAAAAAAGTTTGCATTGAAAAGAAAATATTCCAATATTCTGCCTAAATTAATAAAAAAAAAAAAAAAAAATCAATCATCTTAAACAGTGCAAGTAAATTTAGGAATCACAACATTATAATATACAGTATTAAAAATGGGTATTTATTTTAAAAAGTGCTGTCAAATAATTAATAGTGATTAATCACATTCACAACAAAGGTTTTTGTTTATACATACATGTGTGCTGTGTATTATGTATTTATAAATACACACACATGCAAAAAATATGTCTGTGTTTATATATTTTAAATTAGTTGTAACAAATAACATGACTATATATATGTGTGTACTATATAAATACATGCATGAATGTGCATTTATATAAATAAATGTTCTGCATATAAAAATAGGCAGAACACACATGCAAACAAAAACTTATTTTGGATGCAATTAATCAGGTGACAGCACAAATTTTTGTCTTTGGAGCGTTACAAGCAGTTTGTGCATGTATAAGATCTGTAAAGATTAAAGAGATATACTTTCTAAAAGTTAAGTCACTCCCCCACAAATCTGCATCACAGTGTTGGAAGAGTCGCACAACATAGCTTTTTAGAGGATGGAAAAACTAACACAAAGACAGGGGAAATGAGCGTGCATAATTAATATACACAATATATCTACAGATACTGATTAAATTATACCAGGAACTGATATTGCACTGATAATATACAGCTCTACTAGTAACAATCCCAAAAACAACATATGCAGTTTCTTCAAAGCCCTTTCACTACAAACATCAGCAAAAAGCTGTATTATAAATGTACAGTGTTTTAAAATATAAATATATTATTTTGCAAAACTCTACATTAAACTTTTTCTTTTTCAAAGAATTAACTGTATTTGAGTTTAAATGATGACAAAGGAAATCCAGACACGAAATTGGGGGAAATGAGCATGCATAATTAATATATTATACAGTATCTACAAAAGCTTATTATTTCTAACCAATAACTGATGTTGCATAGATATACCGTCTCTATTAGTAACATTCCCAGAAACAACATACACATTTCTTTTAGGTACAAACATCTGCTAAGAACATAAATAATAAACCAGAAAAATGTGTCACTATAAAAGCGAGTAATACACCTCCATATTTCCACTGGCACAGGCCAGACCCAGAGCTGATCCTTCCCAGAATGAGCAGATTCACTAATCATATTTCCATAGCTCTGAGTTTTACGTGCATTACGAAACAAGTTTCTAGTGTCTTGTTGAATATTTATACGCACGCCCTTTCTTTCACACACATACTTCACCGACCTTAGCGTCTTAAACAACCACTTAAACAAGTGTGCAGGCATTGGGTCGGCTCTTGAAAGAGGGAAAGCAATGCTGGAGATGACTGGGCTGATCCGGTGAGCTCACTCTTTAAAGGTCAACACCATATAGACCATCTCCAACTGTCTCTAACACATCCCATCACATGCAATGACCTTCTGAGATCAACGGCATGGATGGGCCGACACGAGCAGCGAATTCTGGTGCATTGCCAAGACCTCAAAGGCAAGCCAACACATTTTAGATTACGTTTTCTTTCGTGTTCCGCAAATATTCTTTAACATCTGAAGAACCATTCTGTTGTTTGTGGTGAAAGAAGGTTTTACCTTTATTTTTAAAATGCCAATATTATTGATTTTTGAAAATGACCTTTTATGCATGAAAACATCCTGCAAAGTTTGAAATCTGAGAGTGCGCCGTTTATGAAGCAATAATCTCTCAAAAGAAAGAGTCGACTGATTCATTCAAACGAGTCCTTCTTAAAATGAATCACATTGGCATATTGCTTGTATGTTAGTGCTGGTCTGAATGAAAATGCAATTTCATTCTTTGCCACAAATGCATAATATAAGACAACTAAGTGTTTTTTGACCTTGCATGCATGTCAGCTTGTTGTTATGGACTCCAAAAAATGAACCTTTTATAACCCATAATAGGGGCGTGTTTCTCACCAATGAGAGGGTGACTAAACATTTTGACGTGAACAACCTTTAAAAGAAGCTTGTAATAAGGTGGCAGAGAATTACGTTCCCATCGCAATTATGACAGAAGCGATGCGAACGCACTGGGAAACAGATGCACGACCTGTTTTCACAGAAAGCAAAAACATGGTTCCCAAGAGACGAACCAGTCAAAATATCCACCCATTCCCTGACAACCTCACACACACAAAACTCGACCGCAGGCATCATCCTCCACCCCTCTACACACACATAACACTTGGCTCGCTGCAACGATACTTCAGCCCACCGTCAACCAGAGCAGCTCCTGTGCCAACGCCACCCGTCAATCAAAAAAAACGGTGTCAGAAAAGGGGGTGGAGAATCACTCAACCAATCTCTGTTAGATCCTTCAAAGCTTACTCTAGCCTCTGGACTCGCTCGTTCTTAAGTTACAGAGATAAATGCCGGTCGAATGATAGGACTGAAGAATGTGCGGCCAGGGAAAGTGTGTTTTCTGCACCTCCACGGCTAACCAGCCCCCCTATGCCACTAGGTTAGATCGGGTTTCTGTTGCCTTAGATTTGTTTTCTTAAGGAGGTCGCCCTACAGAAGAAAACGCTTGGTTTCCAGGTCAGAACCTTTGGTCTGATTATACACATACAGGTTTTCGGGCCACATGTGGATTGAATTGAAAGTCACGCCCAATTTCATTACGCTTGCATACAAAGTATGTGAGGACATAAGGCAATAATCAGTTAATGAGGCATGACATGCAGACTGCTCTACAGTTTCCATAAGCCTCCAGAGCACTGCCTACTGCTGCCAGTGGCTTCTCAGCAGGGATGCACACTATGTGCAGTGCACTCTAACATTTGTCAACTAAACATACTATATTTCATTGTTATTTTATATTCAGCATACATTAGAGAAGTGTTTGAACTCCCAGCACCAAAATTCATCCATCGTGAATTTTAAGTGTAACAGAATATCTACAAATCACTTTAATAACTGATTAAACAAATGCTCAAACTGCTTTATTCAGTTGGTTCACTGTTTTTTTAGTTAGAGAACTGTACCTTACTGTAAACAACCAACTTTAGTTGTTAAATATCGGTCATACATGAGAACAAGTAGTTTTTTTTGTTTCCACTGGAATTTTTATATATTGGTGCAATCCTATTTTTCAGTTTGAGCTGTCTTTGATCAAAAACCCCTTTTGAATCTACTGAATTTCCTCCTTTCCCTGCACGTAGCTCCTTTCCAGAGAACTTGAAGGAAGCTTGGGTTGATGATATTCCAGAGGAAACAAGTGCATGTAAAAAAAAAAAAAAAAAGGCAAGCCATTTCCTGGCGTTATGAGAGCAGTACAAGGAAAGACAGGTAGAGTTCAGGAACAGCCAGAGCCTCTGGTATATTCCTTAAGCGAGAATCTTGGACGCCATACACTGCAACACCGGAAGCTATTTGGAAGCACATCAAAACAAGAATTGCTGTATCAATGCCATGGGTGGAAATGCAACAAAGCAGCGCTAAGAAAGACATTCTCTCTTATTCTTCAGCAGGAAGAAGGCAAGTCGGTGCGCTATTTGATCCCCAATACAGTCATTTTAAAGGAATAGTTCACCCCAAAAATGTCTTTGTTCTGCTGAACACAGGAAGATATTTTGAAGAATGTTTGTAACCGGGCTGTTTTAGTTACCATTGACTTCCATAGTAGGAAAAAAAAAATACCATGGACGCCAGTGGTGACCCAAAACAGCCTGGTTACAGCCTTTGTGTTCGGCAGAACAAAGAAATTCATACAGTTTTGGAACTACTTGACATTTTCATTTTTGGGTGAACTACTCCTTTCAGGTGTCCTATTTATAACTCAACTCTTCTACAGTTACATCATGTACTAATACCAATGTAAAATTTCATTCTTTGGTCATTTTTGAGCGTGATGCTAACGGTCTAATCTTCAGCTAAAGGTGTTACCGCCAGACCCGGAAATCGGCAGAATGGATATAAAAATGTTAATTAAAAAAAAAAATTAAAAAAAAGTGGAGTGTTCCTTTAAAGACGACTAAATCCCGTTCGAGAGAGTTTTCCCATCGGGAGGAAGTCGAAAATGCCCTCAATCTGTTCAATTACTCACGTAAGGGTGTATATAGAGATCAGGTTGGACAAGTCTCTCTATGCAGGCCAATACAGTTACACCAATATTTCTCCATGAGAAGAGAGATTTGCGGGGAAAGAGATTAACTCGGACTCAATGGGGCTGAACTCGACAGTCTGCTCACACCCATCCTACCCATAAGTCTCTTGTACCGAGGCAGTGTGTGTCTTTGATGCTCGACTATAAGGAATCTGGAGGCGTTGCAGAGTACAAAAGAAACCTGCAATGCTGGGAGAACCAAAAAAGAGCGAGTGCCAAGGCTGGGATTTCTCTCCCCACGTCCTTTTCACTCGCCTTCCTTCCTCCCCCACAAAAACAGCACCAAACCACTGAATCAGAAACTTCACTCCCCCGATCTTTCCACTTCAGCAGATCTCTCTCAGGGTGGCATTAGCATCTGATCCGAGATGGCAAAGGAGAAGAAACTCCAATGAAATATTCAACATATCCATATTTGGCCGTGGCTGAGGGAGGGAGCTGTAGAGTTTTTTGGGGGAGGGGGGGGTGGTGAGGAGATCTACCTCCCCTTAAACCCATTACATCAGCTTTTTTTCTGCTTCACAGATTCAGAGGCCTGCACTTTTGAGAAACCAGAAAATGACCTAAATTGACATTCGTTTTGGTTGCTGGTGGTTTTAACATTTTGGTCAAAAAGAAATCTCCTCTTTGTCAGTGCAAACTTACCAACTTGAGATCAAGTTTGTGGAGTCTCAAGCATATCAAGCGCTAAAGGTAGAGGGAAATGGCAAACAAAATTCCTTCGCAAAAGATGGCTGTCAAAACAAACAAGGCAGCAAAAGACTGCAATAATAAAAAGACTGAAACTGATTGTTTTTTAATTTATGCATCACAACAAGCTAATGTTCTGTGAAAAATGGATATTCATTTTGACATTCAACTACTGACTTTCAATTAGTTTAATTGCTAAAATTGCAATTTTTTTAAATATGATTTTATTATTTAATTCAATTTTGCAGATTAGCAAGAGAGTGTTACTATCAGAAAATGCCAAAAGACTCATTTAAATAGTAAACAATGTGTAATATATATATATATACACACGCACATATTATGTAAACAAAAACTTCTAATTTGGATTTGATACATTGTTTAACAGCACTATA
>JAUMHQ010000053.1:786081-827439 GCA_032361165.1 Enteromius paludinosus | reverse complement strand
CACTTCCATTAAATGACTACCAGACTGCCACGGTTAAAGTTAAATATCTTCGTTTGTGTTCTGCTGAGGAAACAAAGACACCTACATCTTGGATGCCCTGGGGGTAAGCAAATAAACATGAATTTTTAATTTTTGGGTGAACTATCCCTTTAATATATTATATACATATTATGAATATAAATATAGAAATGCAAATACATTATGTAAACAAAAATGTATTTTCGTATATTCTGCTGGCATTTCAGTCTGACTCTATAACATTAACAGCAAACTATTATTAAAGATATACGTTACTTGTTAACTGTAGACAAAATTACATAACTACATAAAGTAGTACATAAGTGCATTAAGTGTAGAGTTTCTCTGCGAAAAACAAAATTGTTTTTTATTACGTTGCTTTTTCTAACCTAGTGCAAAAAAAAACTGGAATGCACGATGAAAAAACATGATATTTGAGGATTGTTAAAAACTGAGTTCTCTGTTTTTTCACAAAAACTCTTCCAAGTGTAAAATAAAGTTGGCACTTAAAACAAGATGGCAGAGAGGAACACGAAGATGTGTAGAAACGCTTCGCCACATGTGCATCCACTCATATGGGTGAGGTGAGTAAACAAAGCTTACGGGAAACACACACCACAATAACACATGCACACACACAAAATATCACACAGATTTACACCACTTACGAGAAATGACAGACCAAAAAGTAAAAAAAAAAGAAAAGAAATCCGAAACACCTGGTACTGTGTACATGGAGCTCCCTCAAAACCCATCCTATACGGGTTGCTTTTCATGAATTCTGAAATAAATAGAACTGCTTTATGTTGGTCTGACTTGGCAAAAACACACTAGCATGATTTCAATGAGACTGGCATTTTAAGAGCAAGTTATTACTTCAGTCCGATTGAAAGGGACTTTTTAAAGGGCATGTAAACGCGCTGCTTCAAAAGGAAACGGTGGTTTAAATCCCAGAGTTAAAGATGAAAAGAAACCAAGCCGTCTACAAGAAAGGTCAACATGAGCCAGAGCAGATACAATTCACAACCCTCGACCAACACGGATCCTTCGAGAAACAGGCCTATTATTCTTAAGGACCGTGGAAGGTCTTCTGGGGTTAGCGGTGGGCTGGACACGCTCGCTCGACTGAATTCCACCAAACATTTGTACAGCAGCAATGAGAGCAGGCTACACAAACAGTGCTTTGTTCAGACCCAGAATTCTACAGAACCCTCTGCCAAAGGTAAGCCAAGTATGTCTGCTTGGCAAACACTGAGAGCACCGAGAGGTCTGGGGAAGAGAAGAGCTTCCAATGCTCAAGAGTTAAACATCAATCTCCCCAACAATGTTCACATACATGAGCACAGGAAGGATCAGAGGGGGCCGTTTTCTAAAGGCAGGCTAATGGTCAACTAACTCTGAAGGTGATACGGCCGGAAAATGGCTTTTTCAACTCTTAAGCTAATTTACTCATTGTAATGAGCAACTCGTTCTCTGGACTTCAAGTCTGTGTGCGTGAGGGAGGTTGAAAGCAATTAGGGCCCATTTGTGGACAAATCGATCTTTTGAACCGGTTCTTGATCGTGATTCGCTTGAATCGATTTGCACGGCATTTGAGAGTCTTCTTGACTTCTTGAGAGAGATTTAAGAAAAAAAATTAAGAGCTGATTTTAGCATCAACTTCTCATCACTTTATAGTAAAACAGCTAATTATTCAGCATTACAAGCACACCTCGCTATGCTGAACAATGACAAGTCATATTTCTGAAATCCATTTATTACAACAAATGTCTGATGTGCATTTGTTTCTTTTTCAATAAGACAATAAAAAAATTCTATAAAGTTCACAGAGAGTCTATATATGTTTATGTATGTATATAATATATATACAATAGTGGGTGTATACTATGCATATTTATTATGCATTTATATAATATACAAACAAATGCATGTATGTATTTAAGAAAACCGCCACATTTATATTAAATATATATAATATAAAATGTAAGATTAAACAAAAAAATAATATTTAAATGTATAAATGTTTTTATTTTATATATATGCTATACGTATGGGTGTATTAATATATACATAATAAATATACACTGTACATATACATATATAATGTTAAGAAAAACTTCACTGAGGGAGTCAAACTAGTCAGTCAAAAAAGACTGCACTGTATGCAAAGTTCATGCATCTTTAAATCATTAAAAAGAACCAGTTCATAAGAGTCTCGCCTCGCACTGATCATTATTTGCAAGAAACACTGATGAACACGAATAAAATAACATCTGACGAAACACTGTTTTTTATTATTAAATTGTTGCTGCATTTAAGATGCATCTAGTCTTGATTCTATAGAACCGTTAACAAAGAGAAGCTTATGATCCCCTACATCACTACTGTGTCTAGAGGTGACTCTTGATCTATAGCTTTACCACATCTTACCAAGTCATCCAGAAGAAAGCACAAGACTCTAAATATCCCCGTCACATGAGCACCTCTCCTGTGCCATGATAACTAATGCTTCATCCATATTTTATTCATACATGTGAAGCCATTAATAAACCCCGAGGGACAAATCAAAGATGCAATCAACCATCTGTCTATCACTTTCACACACACCTCCTGACATCTCACGTCAACCTCACCCCAGCTTTGATGATGATCATATCTGAAAGATGTTTGTATTTAGCCCCCAGGCTGAGTAATGCCGCATGAAGCTCAAAAGAAGATACACAGCCATGTTCTACCAACATACTTGTTTTTAATGCAATATCCATTAATGCATGAATGAAATCCCGCAAATAACATCTATAAAAATACAGATACTCGTGACCTGTAAATCACATGACCTACTGTGCTCGTGATTAGCGCCATGCAAGAAGTGTGAAAATGAAACAAACTTATACGACTATACCCAGAACAGACCATCTATTGTAGTCTCCATCATTCTGGATCCTTTCCTTACTTTTTCTTCCCTGGCCTCACGTCTCTATCAGAGTCTGTACAGAAGCCCCCGTTCATACTCAAACAAAGAAAGTGAGAAGAAACCATCCTTGGCATCTCAGGCATCCTGATATTCTCTGCTGATATCGGCTCAGTGGCCTGTGCACCTTCATCTTCTCTCTGCATATTTTCTCTTGGGATAGGTGGCACATTCAGTCTGGTCTGGGGTTATTACAGTTAACTAAAACCTTTCCTTGGAGAGAAAAAACAACAACAAAAAAAACCATTGACTACAAACCTGTTCTGATAAGGAAACTAACTCACCTTCATCTTAAATTGGTTCTGTTCGTGGTCTCTGATTGATTCTAGTGGATGAAATAATGAAGTGGGTATTAAAGTGCCCCATATCATGCCATTTTTAAGCCTCTGGGAGTCTCCTACAATACGTTCACATGCATGCAGGGTGAAAACATACTTTCTCATTCTCAAATGATTCGTTTGAAGCGGTTCTAAAGAATCATTGTCTGTAAACCCCTCGTTTCCGTAAGGCTACTCTGCTTTGATTGGTCAGATGGCCCAGTCTGTTTATGATTGGTCTACTGCATACAGCACGTAGGAAACGATAAGATCTTGCCATAGTCGTGTATTTTGAACACTTGATGGAAATAAAAGGCATTTATTATTTATCATACTTACAGGCTGTATCTCAGTGGATCCTGGTCCAAAAGAACTGAGTACTAAAGCATCTTTCAAGAGCAAGAGTTTTGTGAATCCTTGAGATTAGAGAAGCAGTCGTCAGTAAAATAACGTGTTTGTGGGCGGGGTCAAGTTGTTGGCGTTAAAACTTAGGGAAGAATTGTGCAAATGTGTTACTCCGTGATGTGTAGCCGTCACGGAAATGGGATTCGAATCGCTAAAGACTTGTTCAGGATGAATAGAGTTGATTCTTTATTTTGGGAGACAATAATTTATTTATCGTGCACTTTCGGATTTACAGCTACATTTCACACTGCATGAAAGGAAATACTGGAAACGGCACAAAAGGGGCACTTTAAAAGTACTAGTACAGCAAAAGCTAAAGTCGAAGCGGCACTGAGCTAGGCTCTTCCCCTCTCTCTTATCAGAGGCTGATCTCCAGCATGCCGAGAGGGGCACATACCATTAGCTCGGGCCCATCCTGTGAGCTCTCTGCTTGGCAAGAGAGGCCCTCTCAGCCGCTTTGATGTGCTGATGGTCCGGCGGCTCGCTCTGCAGCTGCTGATAGCATCAGAGCAGGTCTCTCTTGGGCCTGTGTGCCACGCTATGATAACAGGAGGGTTGATAAGAGGAAACACAAGCTGTCATGAGCAACACGTTGAGTTGGATGCCAAGCTGCCGAATCAGAGTGACAGCAGAAGATGCGGAGTAAAACACAGAGATAGGAAGACAACGCAGGGACGGCAAGGCAATGCAAACGAGGAACAAAGCATGAAAACGCTTGCCTGACTAATTCGTTTAGGCATATTTTCCTTGTAACATGTATTCAAAATGCTATGACTGGACCTTACAGAGAAAGTGTGTCACTGATGTACATCAAAAAACAGTGTTATTTGCATACATAGATTCCATTAGTATTTTAAATTAGGGTTCATTTATTATTAGATTTATTATTATTAATGTTCAGTTTTATTGCATTATTATTTGTATTCTTAGTTTTCACTAATGTTTTGTATTAGGTTTTATTCATTATTTATAGTTATAATTATTATTATTTATATTTTCAGTTTTAGTTTTATTGCATTATTATTTAGTTTTGCATTATTAATTTTATTAACATTATTAATGTTTTGACTTGGGTTTTATTTATAATTCATAGTTATAATTATTTTTTATATATTCAGTTTTCATTATTATTTTATTAAGTCAGTTTTCAATAATATTTTGACCTTTTATTTATTTATATTTTTCGTTTTTGCATAATTTTTTTATTTGTTTATTTATTTATGCAAGGGTGGGGTCATTTGTATGTTTTGATTTAATTAGCTGACAAGCAACATTTACAATTTTCATCTAACATTTATATTTTATTCCATCTTTATTTTAATCAACAACCAAAAAAAAGGTTTAATCATTTTAGTTACACTAATAAATCTGTGTCTTCCATCAAAACTTTAAAGATAGCCTACACCACGAGAACACATACGAGACGCTACAGTATCCTTACAATAATACTGAAGCGATGCTTATGTGTTCATTCTGAATGAGTTCGGTCTTTACAGAATCAAGTGGAGCCAGATGGAAAGACAAATATATGGGTGATGATATAATGGAATAAATGACACACAAAAAATAAAAAAATGACACTGACTAATGTTTCCAAACATACAGAGAGAACATCTGGAGCAAAAAGAAACATGTCACAAATGCTCAAAGTAGATCCGAAACCAAAACCGTGCTACTTTTTCTTCTCATGACTCAATAATGTGATTGAAATGGCTTCTTAAAAATAGAACTGGACATGATTTTGTCTATCGGGAATTGATTGGATCATCAGATTGTTGTTGTTTGCTAATTGCATGCCATTAGAGAAAAAAAAATTGTTGTAGGAAGTTCATGTTTTTGATTAAAGCTTATCATAATAAACACTGCAATATTCCATACAGGTTTCACGGTGACTTTGAACAACGCCTGAAAATAAATATAGGCAACAAATCTCAGACACATTAGCACCAGCAAACACAAATTACACCGCCAAGGCACAAACATGAGGAAACCACAAGGTATGAAATCACAAAATAATAATACAGAATCATCATCATCTCATATTATTTGACCGAACACTGACGCCTCATGTGTGGTCCGTCGAGTAAATAAATCAAATATAGGGGTTCAAATCCTGCCAAAAGAAGCTGTAACGAGTGTTAAATACATACGCTCAGTCAAAGGCAGCAAAGGAAACAGTGAGAGAGGGATTTTTACAACCTTTAGAAACTGTTGTATCAACAAACAGCAGATCTCCAAAGCATTCAGAGTCCTGTAAGCCTTCGGGTTGAAACGCTGGCTCCATTCACGGCAGCTACACACTGAACGATTGTGTTTGAAGCGTTCTGAATAAACCCACGCACATGTAGCCATCCTAATTCCACCGTAATCCACGTTCACCAAATCACCCTCGAACCGCCCTTACAAAGAGATGCTCTGCGGTGACAAATCAAACATGTACTCGACTGGAAGTCCAGGGATCAGAACACAAACCCCATTTTCACAGTCAGCACCTGAACCAAGACCAATTTTTATTTCTGTGAGAAATATCAAATCATGTGAAGTTTGCAGCATTTGCACTAATATTGAAAATCTTATTTTCATGATATGGTTAATAACCAATATATTTATGGCTATAAATCAAGTTTACAAGTTTATTTAGTCCGCTATGAAAAAAAAAACCTTAAATCATAAATGTTTGGGACAGAGAGATTTATTTATTTTATTTTATTTTTTCATAAAGAAAAAAAAGCACTTTTGACATTTGAATGACAGGTATGTAATATATTACTATTGCTATATTATGAGAATCATTCAAAATAGCGTGATATTTCAATGAAAATATTGTTCTATTTAAATGATTACCATGTAATCTTGATATTTACATTATCATATTTTACCTTGTATTATAAATATTTTTAAGTGTACTAATAAAAATTTGTTCCATATTTAAACATTATAGTTTAAATAAAAAATCTTAATAATATATTTTATAAATAAAAATAATTGAAATAAAATAAATAATTTGATTTTAAACACAGTAATAATATAATAAAGGTTAGAGTTTACTCTCACTCACTACTATTACTACACAGAAAGCCGTTCTTGTATCACAGGAGCTGTCAATATATTATGCGCAAAATATCCTCGCGCACACTTCAAAGAGCAGCATGCACACACAACGCTGCTCCTGTATAAACTTTACAAGGCACAGAGTCAACTCTGTTCCACCTGTTGTGTACTTTAGGAACGCCCAGTGGATTAACCCCTTCTGATAAAACCCCCACACTCCAGTTTCTTCAGTCCGTGTCAAACTTTCATTAAATTCCAGTGTGTGATCCATGTGTGTGCAGACAAAATGAGAGAAGCCGTAACAAACACAAGACATGAAAAAAAAAAAAAAAACAGGACCTATTTGTATCATATTTTGGGTTTGCATGATAAAATAAAAAGCCTAAACGTCCTGATGCCCATATTTAATTCTCCTTCAGTCGTCTTGTCCATGCACCGAACACCTCCACCTTTATTTGTGCAGGGGTGGATTTCGCTGCAGGCCTGAGATTACATCACCAGCCGTTTGTGGTGCAGCTTTATCAGTCAGGCATTGCTCAGCCAGCTCTTTGAAGAGCCGCCCGGGGCCTTTGATCTGAGTGTGCTCAGTGGCCGATCCTATCAGCTCCGGCGGCACATTTGTGCTCAACCCAGAACCAGATTCCAGAGCCACCTCTCTCTCTCAGGTCTGACGGGTTATGTGTAATGAGGTAAAAGGAGAGGGAAGGGCCTCCGCGCAGGCAGTAAATCCAGAGAAAACCTCTGCATGCGTGTGAAAATTACCACATAAATAGACAAGGTGTTGAAAGTCATCTCAACTCAACATGGAGCTGCCTGGAGGCAGCACAAGACAAAAACCTACAGTTAATAACATGTACTGATAAGATAACTAGTACGTTAACGACAAGTGAGAACTTAAAAAATTAATAAAAACTACAAATTCTGAAAATAAAGCTGCTGAACTACTACTAAAAGGTATTCAATATTTAATTATATTACATTAAAGAAATGTTAAACATTATAATACTTAAAATAAGTACAAATTTAAAATAATATTAACTATATTGCTAATCATTAATATATTAATGATATTATTTTAATGATTTGCAATATAGTTTAAAAAGTTATAAAAAATATTAATGAATTTGATCAAATGTTTCAGAAATAAAACAATTTAAAATAATTCATATAATACAGAAAAATACATTTATAATATTATAATAAATATTATTAAAGATTATCTTATTTAAAATGAAAGGTTAGTTTTAACTAATGCAAAAAAATAAAAATAAAACAAAAGAACACCTATCTTAAAAAAGATCTAACATTAAAAAATATAAAAAATTTACATTACATTTAATACTAAAAGTAAAAATATGTATTATGTATTCACTGAAAACAGAAATTATATATATATATATATATAAATAATCATATATTATATAATTATATTATATATTTTATTTTTTATATTTATTTAATTTTATTTTTTCATATTATTTATTTTATTTAATTTTTTTTATATTATTTATTTTATTTTTGTTTTTACTAAACCAAAACAAAACAGCAAAACAGGCCAGTCCACAATGTTAACCTGATAAGAGAATATCCTAAGAAAGCAAAACAGCAAATCTAGGTCTCCCCCCTAAAAAAAAAAAAATCCTTAGGGGGAATTCTGCTCAAGTAGAGATAAATCTCCCTCTTTTATACAGTACGGAGCAGTTGAGAACATTAAGCAAAGAGACAACTATGCCGCTTGGACCAGACAAGCTAATCTTTCAAAGCTGGAAGCCTCTATACCGAAGGGACGCTGAATATCTCATTAAAAGAGAGCCAGGAGACGGTTGTCACGCATTGTAGTCTATTTCAGAAACCGCAGAGAATCAACGTCTTGGACGAGAGGTGCGTGTTCATTCGTCTATGACAAGATGAACACCTGGTGACCATGAAAAACAACAGGGGAGCAATTATACAGAAGCCATGTGGAGCGAACAAAGGAGAAGACGGAAATGATGATCCATCTCAGAGAGAGGAGGACTTTCTTAATATAACACAGTCACAAATAAGCACTTTCAGAACTGGGTTATTCCACAAATCAATTCAAAACATACAGATATATCACCCTGGAGCACAAGAAAGGCGAAAAAGTGGAATTTATACATCTTCTGAAAGCTGATAATAAATAATCTTTCCATTGGTCAAAAAAAAAAATTCAAAATAATCGAGAAAATTGCCATTAAAGTTGTCCAAATTAAGTTCTTGGCAATGGACATTACCAAAAAACAAATCTTAAGTTTTGAAATATCTTCATGGAACATGATCTTTACTTAATATCCCTGATTTGTGGCATAAAACAATGCATAATTTTGACCCACACAATGTATTGTTAGCTATAGCTACAAATACACCTGTGCTACTTATATCTGCTTTTATGCTCCAGGCTCACAAAACCAAGAAATAAGCAAATGATGAAACATTTTAATTTTAAGAACTGTAGTGGTGCAGCAGTTGTAAAAAAAAATAAGTGTTCTGCGTAATATTCCTCTGAAAATCTATGGTCTTATGTAATTCTCGGGCTGGGGTGTATTCCGGTATACTTTGAACCCAGTGTTCTTGAACTCAAGAAGAAGGTGGCATGTATGATAAGCAGAGACCTGGGGTAGATGCATTAACTTAGCCTTCATGTAAAGACTAACTAAGTCTGACCAATTAGCAGTTAGCCAAGTGTAATCCGTTTTATTTTTTGTATTTACCTTAGACTAAATATACATTTTTATGTAACTGAATTAAAAAAAAAACTGTGACCAGTCTTAAAGAGAAATTTAGCCGACTACCTTTAAGGCCCCTGGTCTTAAAACTCCAGGATTTCATGACTTGGTAAATATTAGTGAAACTTGGATTTGGTTGCAGTCACTTGTTTGCTTGACTTAAACGAGAACAGTCTTCAGATTATCGCTGAACCTAAAGGCGAGGTTAATTAAGAAACAACGAGCATCACAAACGGCACTAACAATGACAACTTTTCTAAATGTGCTGCACACCAATAAAAGGTCAAACTGTCAGGGTAACTGAAGAGTTATACTCTTTGTGCATGAGGCCAATGACAGCAAACCATTGAACAAGAATATTATCAAACAGTACAATACCGTTTCAAAGCACTGTAAGCCTTTAGGATTTAGAAAGAAGTCTCTTGTTCTCACCAAGGCAGCATTTATTTGGTTAAAAACATTAAAATCAAATATTACTGGAGTTAAAATGTTCTTTTTAAATCTTTTTTTAATTTATTCCTTTTCAGGTATCATGTGATCCATCAGAAATCCTTTTTAAAATTCTTATATATATATATATATACACCACAAAAACAAAAAATAATTCCCTTAATCTCCTAAGAATCAACAAAGTTTACTTTCTGCCATTCATTCATTCTTAATACGGAAGAACGTTCTAGCCTAAAAATGTACAGAAAAAGTTAAATAATGCATCCAAAATATGACTTCAACTCGGCAAATTAGGACTTGATTCAAGTGTTTTCCATCATGACCTAGACTTGACTTGAATTCTTAAATGAAACCTTGAATCAAGTCAAGTCTAGGTCATGATGGAAACGTTTTGGATCCGTTTTAAAGCTGCAGGGTTAAAGTCATATTGCGAATTACTGAAGTCTGAAATTAAATCTCCTACACAAGACTTGAAGAAGTCGAAAACTTTTCTGAGACCCCTCGTCTACACGATGGTAAAGACTAGTCCCTGGAGAGCGAAGAGGAAAAGGAAACATATGAACAAGCGCTGAGGAAAACCTTCAAGTCTAGGCTAACTGGTTAAACAGAAACAGAGTCAGGACTGATGCAGTGATAACTACAAGGCAGAGAGAGACCGCGAATGAGGGAAAGACTGAAAACCAGAGACTGAAAGAAACAATGGCTCTGCGTTTTGGACTTCAGCCGTTCGTCAGCACATTCCTGAACCACAACAAAGCATGCCTGAGCCTCTGTGTGCGCTCAGAGCATTGTCATTTCATAACCCTCCGCCCCCTCCACCACTTTCAGAGAAGGAGAGACTGAATGAAGGCAACAGAAGCACACCAGCCTTACTGTTGAGCCAATAGCAGCTTTTTAAAAAAACAAACATGTTCGGAACAGAGTTTTTAGAGCCGTAACCATGGCAACGAGCTGTGATTAGCTGATCAATCAGTCACCATCAGGACCGCTCTCGTCTCTCAAGTGAGCATCCAGTGTCCTTGTGAATGAGCTCTGATGGGCAACTCAATAGAGGGCTCGAACGAAACAACTAAAACTAGAACTGAAAAAGCATTTTCGTTGACCGAAATAAAAATAACAACGAGAGTCAAAAACGAAAACTAACTGAAACTGTTTTGTGTGTATACAAAACGAACTAATATTATAGCAAAAACGTCCTTTGTTTTCCTCTTTGTTATAAGCCTTTTGGGTTGTATTAAAATCTATTTACCTCCCGCTGCCAGTTTTAAGCACTGTGTTTGACCCGTATGGCACCACGTAGTCTGTGACGTCACGTGTCCACAGTCGGTCCGCGACGCTGCCGGCTAGCGTGATGGCTGCAGCGAAAGTCGGAAGAAAGTCCTATTTGGGATTTCTTTGATTATAAGTCCTAGGGCTGGGCGATATATATCGAACGAGATTTTATGCGCATCTCATCAGTAAAGCCGGTTCTTTGATTAAAATCTAGCGACTTCTTGGACAAACCTCAGCGAGTCTCTGGTAGTGCCGCGCGAGCTCCTGTTCTCCCAGCGCACGCACACACACCTCTCTCTCTGCGACTGTTCTGTTCCGCGCGCAGCTGAGAGGAGCAGAGCTTTTGGTTAAAATAGATGTGTTGCATCTAACTATTTTACATGCAAAAAGAGCCAAAAATTGCAGCATAACCATCGTCTATATCTTATGTGTATTTGACTTCATCAGACAACAGCTTGATTTTAATCCAGATTAACATCTTGTAAAGCAGAGCTAGTTCAGAAGGCCTAATAATGGCGTGCATTTCAGTCACTATTTCATATTCATTCCATTTTTCTGAACAGAAACCACTAGAAATATCAGTGAAAACAGTTATATTACAGTTTTTATTATACAATACGTTTGATTCATGCACCTGAAAAATTACCTAATTAAAACAAAAATAAAAAAAAACACTAACTAATAAAAACTAAACTAAAACGAAGCAATTTCAAAATATAAAAACTATTAAAAACTAGCAAGTCTGCCTCCTAATTAAAACTAACTGAATTTGAAAACAAAAAGTCAAAACGAAATAAAAATGTTATGAGCTGTTCGTGCAGAGATAAGATCCCTAAAGTTTCAAAACCAAACTTTTTAAACATGCCCCCACTTCTCTACGTCATAGAGTGGGTTTCCACAAAGAAAGAAGGCGGAGCTATTATTTTGTCTGTAGTGTTGCTGCAGGCGCCATGTTCTGGAGACGCTGTGTGCCGTTGTGAAAGTGCTTCCTCTTTTGGTTAAGTTGTGTTTTCAACATTGTTCCAGAACAGTGTAACACAAATATTGGAGTGTGTTCAGCACATTTACGGAGGACTGATTCCTGAAGCTGAAAGAGCAGTCTAAGCTGGCTGTGCACAGAGACTAGAAAGAGAGGCAATTCTACCCCTGCAAGGTATGTTTTTTCTTATAAAAAATAATCTGCAACAAGAAAGCTGGTGCTTGTTGTTTGACGTTTCTCCAAACACGAATGCAGACATGGTGTTATGTTTATGAGGCGTGATGCCGCACGACATGTAAAAAGAAAGTATAAGTCATGATAATCAGTAATTATGTCACCACTGGGTTCAAAAAATTGCTCTTTTGTAATGGCTTTAATTATTTTGGTGTCATAGAGCGGGACCCAGCATCATGTTATGGTAAGGAGCGTGATATTTCCAAACGCTTGAGGTATTCGACCAATCACAGTGAAGCTGGACACTTTTTAGAAAGATGAGCTTTGTACAAATCTGTTTCAGGAGGCGGGGCTTAGAGGAGAAACAATAATGCACAGTACGTGATTAACAAGTAATGCTTAAACACTTTGCATTACACAAAATAATGTTCTTTTTAGCAACATTGTATGACCCCTTTAAGAAAACAAACGGTAAAAAAAAAAAAAAGAAAGTGCATCAGAGTGAGGCAGACGGTGGTAAAAGAAGAAAGAAGCAGACAAAAACAGTTTAATCTTTTTTACTCCGGCAGAGCAGCCTCAAATTACTTTGGCAAGGCTCTGAAAGGCCGACGGGTTGGCGGTTTGAGTAGATAGCTCTTAAAATACAGCTGCCACCACAAAACCAATAAATGGAAAAGTAGTCGCGCAGCACTTTTAACCTTTTAAACCCACGGTTGTTGAATATTGCTACTGTTGCTGCGGACAGGGAGGGGCCCGTGTTTTTGGGTACCCGCTGTCTCGTGGAGGGCCGCTCTGGACTCCCATGGTTTCAGTCTGTGGGAAAAGCATGCAGACTCTTTAGGCCAAAACAAGCTCTCATTATGGTCCTAATTTAAGCGCACAGCTACAGCGAGCTTTGAGGAAAGACGCTGGGTATCAATCACTCCACAGATCACGGGCTGACTTTAACAGATTTTGTAAGATAAAACGACAAAAATATAATAGTCCTAAAGTGCAGTTCATGCATCTAGGAAAGAACCCAGACCTCAAATTTTCAACACCGCACACAAGGGAAGTCGCCTCGTGGTCTGTTAGAGGAACAGTAGTAACAGTTGCTTATTCATTGACAATTTTACCATTTAGTGGGCTCTTAAAGATACAGAGTAATACGGCTACTATCAGTAACACAGATTGACCTTGTTTTTTGAAAATCTAAAAATGCACACCACAGTACTTTGCAGGTTTTTAAATTAAAACAATTAGAGATGCTTTTGAATATAAACGTTAAAAAGGAAACCAGAAAATAAATGGAAAACACAGAATTTGGTCAAAATAAAACTGAATTTTTAAAATGTATTTCTCAAGGCCTTAAAAAAAAATTTAATTTCTGCTCTTAAATTGCGTTTCGTGATGAGAGTTAATTAAGTTTTTGATTGAACCATTAAAACAGCCTTGAAAAATTATAAAGGAAATTTTGGAAAAATATAAAACTGATTTCTTACTCTTATCGTGCCAGATGTGCATGCAAAAAAATACACTTTGAAGAGTGTTGGGGTCCAAATCAACATGTGTTGGTGTTCTACAGACGAAACTAAGACATGCAACAACTATCCCTTTGACCTCTGTGACTCATACCAGCGTGATTCATAAACTCAATCATTTCATCTGAAAAGAATGATTCCTTCATGCACTGAACATCCCTACTCACAAAAATTCATAAATGCTAAAAGGAGTACTGAGGTTTGAGATTTCAGTGAACAGCAGCGAATTACAAATGACTAGGACATTTTTTAAGTTTTAAAAGCCAGATTTGCATCTTCAGAAACTCAACAAAAGAACTACGAGAGAAACAGAAAAACTCACTGGGGCCGTAATATTATTAATAATAATAATAAAAGGCATGCTCATGCATTAAAAGTGATGAGTGGATCAAAATCGATCACCTTTTCCCAGTTCTCAGGACCTTTAAATGTGGACTGAAGCTATAACTCGTTTCAGTGGTTCAGTGTCATCATGTCTAAAAATCTAAATCACATGTGATAAGCTTTGCTGCACAACAACAAAAAGCAAGACACCACAGAACGCCACAAGACTCACAAAACACACACAAGTTATTTTCCAACTCCCATGCATTTCTATTTCACTCCCACAGTTACCAGCCGCCTCAGACAGGTGAGAACGCTTACGTTCCCACATCCAGTCCTTAATGAGCACAGTGTCTAAAAGCACCAGACTGGAGCGCTGCTTCTGCTGCAGGAGGTGATAAGGAGAGTCATCCATCAAGGTATTTTAGGTCAGTCATGTGTGGATATGACACTAGGGTTCTGCCTGAGAGAATGTGGAGATGGCATCATTCTAAATGCCGCCATGACAACATGTCATCACCTGCACCACCAGCGCTCACACAGATCATTTCATTTCACTTGTTTATATAAGAGACTTTCAGCAGTAACGGTCATGAGCTAAACACAATCACGCTGTTAGTGATGATGGTGGATGAGAGATAAATCTAAACTCGTCCGGTGTCAAACAGAGAACAGTTGCCGTGACCGTCATTATCATCCTGAAAGATGAAAGACAGGTGCAATGTAAATATATATTAAGCCTAAAGCGGTGTTTTGTCCCAGTAATAACGCTCGAGCAGAAATAGCACTGTACAATAGTTTCCCTAACGCTCTTGCATATTACACACTTCAAAGACAAAATGATTGAATCACTGCTTTCTAATTTCACACACATAATTATTTTCCAGTAGAGGCAAAGCAGAATTGTCTCATCAACGTTCAATATACAATATTAATATTCAGAAACATTTGAATATGCTGATTTGGTGCTCAGGAAACATTTCTAGCTATTATCTTGTTATGAAAACAGCTGTGCTCTTTAAAATAACTGTGGAAACTTGTCACTTTTTCTAGGGTACTCTGATGAATATAAAAATAAAGCATTTTAAAATTCATATTCTATAACATTAGAAAACTCTTTAGTGTTGCATCTACACTTCACATACTTTTGAACAGCAGTTTATATGAACTTATAATACTCCAAAAAAACCTTCAGCATTACACAAATGGCCTATTAAAGTCAAAACCAACTGATGCTGAAGGTAAAAAGCATGCACAGCTCAAACATTTAAAACATTGCATACAGTTGAACCTGCTGACAAGCAGTCATTTCTGTGTGACAAAGTAAAAACCAAGCATAAAACGAAGCAAAATAAAAGAACAAAGCTATCAAAACACAGCAGACCTTCATTGTTTGAACATGCAGTGTTGCACGTATAATGATCCGGGCCTAAACTTTAAAACAACCTGCAATCACAAGACACAAAAACAATAATTCTGCCAATTAAATGCAATCAGGCATCAGTATATTGGACTAATAAAAGCCACCGCTGCCAAAATCAGCACGGTCCAAACATGAAGCTGCATTTCAGGTTAAATATTATAACCTTCGGAAAATAACTAAATAAATAAAGCCAAAACACTTAAAGCACTTTGTTTTCTGTAATAAAATCAACAGCTTGCTAGTCTCTGCTGGAGAACAGAGAAAAACCACAACTACAGTGTGTAAGAATTATTTAAAAAGACACAGATTTTCATGCAAAGAGAAGACGAAATTGAGGCTCTAGCCAAGGGGAACATTGGTTTTGTGTATTAGCCAAGAAAAGTAACTTTGCTTCCTGCCCCATAAGGTAGAGTATGTAGCAAATTGAGTTAATTTGTTTGCTTTGGCCCTGATGGTACTCCAGGCTCTCTTTTTTCACTCAAGGGAAAACTGACAAGGATGTACCAGGGATAGTTTTCTAGAAGGGCTTGATATTTCACCACATCCTAGAGTATTAGCTTAATTGCATTCTCAACAGCCAATTAAAAACGGCCATCACGTGTTCAAAAGCCATTTGGACAAATTTGTGCAAGAATGCAGAACGAGCGCTATTTTGCAAACCAATGACTTAATTCTCTTCAGAAGTCGAACAAACATTACAGTCTTCATATGGTTCCTATTCAACCAAACGCTCACAGCTCAACACCGCTCGAAGCCAAATGAAAGCATGACACTGCTGAGGAAGAAAGAAGAAAATTGTGAAAGACGCATTGCGAGAGCAGGTCAGCAAACGATCTCACAGGAACGTACGACGAAGCTCGACTACTGTAGCACACCTCACAGTCTTCTCGACGTAAAGCTGCAGTCCGTCATCTCAGCAGGGTTTAAAGATAGAGCCAAACGGCCCGTGCTAAATGGATGCATGGCCAGTCTAAATATCTAAACCGCTAAATCTCTCATTTCACCCCACTACAGAGAAAGCCACCTCCTCTGCCATCCCTGAAAAATGATGATCACCACTTGCCATTTTGAAGAATGTGATACTCACTAATCCTATACATGGGAACCTTCTAACATTACTAAGTACACAACTGTAAACACACACTAGCGAATGATGTGGGACGGACACGGCAGACCTGGATGTAAAAAAGCCTGTACTTTTCATTTTTCTCCACTAAAACCACAGGGAGGCCGTATAAGAAAAGCACAGTAATAGTACAAGCCTTTGAAAGATGGACTATACTGCAATACTTTTGCATGCATGCATCGGGCATTCGCTTTGATCTGCATCGTCGTCGCATCCTTTTCACATCAACCATAACTTCCCACAGTGCACTTCAGCCAGCAGTGCTAGACTCTAAGCAAGTGTTTAAGGGACAGATTATTCCTCTTGGCGTGGCATTCAATAACGTGCCTGCTCTGTTTTCACAAGAGGAGGGGAAGAACGACAAACTTTCAACAAATCATGAAAATGGGTGCTCTTTAGAAGCATTGCAAAACCCTCCTCAGAGAACACAAAACCGCGTGCGTGCAATAAGAGGAATAAATCACATGTAGGTGTGATGGTTCACGAACGATTCATCAAATTGCACAAATGCTATTTAAGCAGAGAGGGCATCTGGAGCGCATTTCTCGCAACCTTTAAACAATGGCCATTAATTCGACAAGTTTCATATTCAAACCATACTGTTAGGATTAATATCAATG
This sequence comes from Enteromius paludinosus, assembly GCA_032361165.1. Classification (NCBI taxonomy): domain Eukaryota; kingdom Metazoa; phylum Chordata; class Actinopteri; order Cypriniformes; family Cyprinidae; genus Enteromius; species Enteromius paludinosus. Next base: position 810,042 of record JAUMHQ010000053.1, on the reverse strand, counting down.
TTATTTAAGAGTAAACCTCAGGTCGTCCCAATTCTCACACCTCACCAATTATATTTACTGTGAAATGAACAAAACCCCAGTCATGTGTGCTTGCATACCTTTTTCAAATGTATTTATTTGTACAGATACATTTTAAACACATCGCAAGCACATAAACAGGTTTTAGAGGCGAGTTTAATAAATACCAAGCCTGGAAATCCTGCGTTTATAAATCCTTACAAACACTGCTGAAAAACAAACAAACAAACAATAAAAACCATCACAGATTCTATTGGTTTTCACAACAAATACCATTGCAAACCAGCAACTTTTACCCATTAAAAAGATTTTTCGTACGTGTAGTGTGTTTTGGGACACATTCCATAACAAGCCATCAATATAAGGTGACTAATTAAAACACAACTGGATCTATTAAAACCAATACAAGTCCCAGTGAAATGATTACACATGTTGCATTGGTTTCTATTGTTTTTGTTTTTCAGCAGGGTTAGGTTTGCATCGACTGTGAGAATTCTGTTAGCTCTCACTGGCATTGCAACGCTGCAAAAGATCTGGGAACCGCAGTTATTAAATATGATAACCTTTGACATATGTTTACCGCTGTCATCTGCGCTACAAAGTTTACACCGTGTTTGTGTCCGCGCGCTCCTGCAGCACACAACACCACCTTTCATGCAAGTTGTGCATGCAAGTAACTTTTTTTGCAAGTACGTTTGCATGTTTTGCGAGACACAAGAAGCCATTTTGCGAGCGCACAGTTCGCTGGGCTTGTAGCACCATCCTCGCGCGGTGAAGTGCAACCCCACACCCCCTTGAAAAGACAGAGAAAAACAAAGTTGCGGAGAGCGAATGCACCGCACAGAAAGCGTCAAACCCCATGCAAGTGCACCCATAGAGACGGAAACGTACTTGCACGATATCGCCCTCTGCGCTGATAGTGGCTCCGGCTCTGGAGAAGCGCCCTTGCAAACCTGTCGTGTAAGTGGTATAATCACCATTTGGGCTCGACTCAAAAAGCACAACTTCCACAAAGGCAGTATCCTTGGCCAGGACGCTTCCCAAGACCCAAAACAACACCAGGACCACCGAATCAGCACCACGACCGAACCCACTCCTCGGTAAAATCATCATCTTGCCGGTTGGATCAGCGCCGATCGGAACATAATTTCCAAGGGTCTTGAAAAAAAGTGTCGATTCAGAATCAAATTTGAGAGGAGAGCGCGTCCTCCCAAAAAATACAAACAAAAACAAAAGAGGGGGGAAAAACAAACCGCGATGGATGGTACGACGTGAGAACAGCGATTATTAGAAATAAAAGTTTGTCCTTGAGAAGAATGTCGTGGCTTATTTCACCATTGCAGCCAGGACTATCGCATTGCTCGCTATGCCTCGCTGGCTGCTGCTCGCGCTCTCTGTACAAAGCGGATCTCCTTTGATCTGGGAACACGTGATTCCTTAATTTTTTTTTCCACAAAGGGTTAACCCCACCCACCGATCTTCCTGACCCTCTCCATTCTAGTGGTTGGGATTTTGATTCATGCAAGTGATTCGGTTCTTTTGAATCACTTAGTTTAAACGATTCATTCAGTGACTCCTTCTGAAGAACGAGTCAAGGGAATGTCTTTTTCAGGTCGAGTTATCTTTCTCTTATTAAGCTTTATTTAAATGTGTGCCTCTATAAATCTAGAAGAGTCTCCAGAGAGAGCATTTGAGGATAGTAAGCCTTTTCCCCACAGTTAGCAACTAAGCAGAAATATATTTATTTTGAGAAATGTATATTATTGAGGCTATTGTGTTGCATTGTTCAATAGCATTGTTCTTCATGGAACTATTGATGCCAGTAAAGAACCTTGTTTTTAAGAGTGTATGTGCATATGGTCATTTGTACTTATTAATAACCCGTATTGTAACCGTTAAGAAAAACTTCAGCCAACTAAAATAAGAGCTGAATGGAAAGGAAATGCAAGGACGATTCGTTCATTTGAAGGACTCGTTCGAAGGAACCGATTCGCGAATAGTCCGTTCCACTCCCCTGCTCCTCTCCGCGCTGTATCGTTAAGGAGGAGCGACGCTTTCTGGATGATTCATACGCAGAAACGTGCATGTGTACTAATGACTTTGAAGTTAATATCAGAGATTGTCATTTTGTTTATACTATAGACACAGAAACGTTTTATTACCTTTGCTGGAAGATTGGTAAACTAAGGTGTAATAAGCCGACTGTGAGGCAACTTGTTGAACTTTGTGTGGACTACCTTAAACAGAACTACTAACCTTCTCAAAATTATTTAGCGTCCACTAGTGTGAATTTACTCGTTTTATAGGCTTTTTATTGCACTTTACACACTTGATTTTTGTCTGAAAAGTATTCACATCACATTAGTTTCAGATCCCATGTCGGCTTAATATTTGCTTTAGATCACATTTGAAAGTACAAAAAGGTCAATTTGTCAAATGGGCTTTGATTAGGTCATATGAACATAAAACAGGCCTTGGTTCATATGTCTCAAAAGAAAAGTCTCTCTCTTTTTCTTTTTTTTTTTTCTTTTTTTTGCTGTGCAGAACTTTTTGATTAGCAAAATTACCCCTCACATTAAAACAAGTTAAAGGCTTTGATCTTGCCTTTGATTCGCATGAGGAATGAGACAAACTCAAAGACCCTTTGCATTCACTTACATGGTGCCTCAGCACTTCAAAAATAAAAGAAGCTTTGATGTATTCAAATGTTTGACCTTGGACTGCTGCAAAAGTGCAGTTTGGATCCATTTCATCTGAGGAAGCTCCTGTTTACATAAAAAAATCTGTTTATTTTTTTAGAGCATGGCTTGGTTAAATGCGCCTTTGAAAATAAATGTGACCCTGGAGCACAAAAGCAGTCTTAAGTCGCTGGGGTATATTTGTAGCAATAGACAAAAATACATAGTATGGGTCAAAATGATTGATTTTTCTTTTTTGCCAAAAATCCTTATGACAGTACCCAATAAACAATGGTCTTTGTCAGAAATGATATCCCCTGACAAGCCAGAATGAAAGTTTTTATGACGTCTTTTAGACGTCCAGAATTGATACAGGACGTCCAAAAGACGTCATAAAAAGACGTCATGAAAACTTTCATTCTGGCTTGTCAGGGGATATCATCTCAACGTCTGACAAAGACCATTGTTTAGTGGGTAAGTAAAGATCATGTTCCATGAAGGTATTTAGTCAATTTGCTACTGAAAATATATTAAAACTTAATTTTTGATTAGTAATATGCATCAATGATTTCCTCAGCATTTAGATTTTTCAGATATTCATATAGTTGTATCTCGGTCAAAAATTGCCCATACATCAACGGGAAGCTTATTTATTCAGCTTTCAGATCATGTATAAATCTCAATTTCGGAAAATTAACACTTACGACCTGTCTTGTTGTCCAGGGTCACAAATGTTGGCAAGATGACCATTTAAGAAGGAAAAATAAAAAACAGGAATTTGCTTTTGCAAAAAACACATTTTGGATAAGCATCTTCATACATAACCTGGTAAATTTGAGATGTCATATTGTCATATTTTGCCATATTTTTATGCAGCTTGGGAAGTTGTGAAAGTTGCATTTAAATGCCTAAATAAAATAAATTATATTAGTGTGCAGCTGGGTTTGAACTAAAACCACTGAAAAGTTGAAATAACATAAACATGTTTACAATAAGCTTCCATTTGTTAAGATGAACTAACAATGAAAAATACTTCAAAAGCATTTATTAATCCTAGTTAATGTTAGTAGAAATGTTTACTAAAGCATTTTTAAAATCAAACATTGTCTCTTTTAATATTATTTTATGGATCTGAGCTAACATGAGCTAACAATAAAATGTTGTATTTGTAGTGTCTAATGTTAACAAAGATTAGTCAATTAAGTTAGTTAATATATTCACAATTGTTAACATTGTAAAGTCTTACCAAATTAACAACAAAAAAAACTATTTTATTTTAACTTGTTGCCAAAGCAATGTTTCTCATTCTTATTAAGTTTATCTTGATTTAGGGTACTACAATAACTAAAATTAATATAATAATTAGAAAAACAATCAGATATGTAACAAGGACACCATAAAGTTAAGTCTCACAGTGTTTTCTTGTTAAAACCGTTCTTGTAAAACAGATTTTTTTACGATACGAACCTGCACACATAAAGACCATATTTGTTTGTCAGTTTGCCCACATTAACTGATAAATGAGGCATATTCTACTTTAGAAGAGCATTATTGTGTTGCCACGTGAAGGTTTGATTTTGTTGAAATGTGTTTGAAATGTAAACACGTTCATTATACAATCAAGATTATTGACACTTGCGTGCAACAATCTCCCAATATATCCAAAAAGCTTCAGAGTCTTTATGAAAACCAACTGCATTGCTCCTCAAGGTCAGGAATGCATCAGGAAGAAACAACGGATCCTGAAATGGCCAACATATGTTCCGATTCAAGCCAGGAAAACCCGAAAGAGCTCGCAGAATGCTAAAGAGCCTGGTTTGCCTACAGCATGACAATGATTTACAGATCAACTCTCAGCTGATGATGTCATCGGAGCCATGCGCTAATGATCCCGAGGATGAGGAGAGGAACAGCTCTCCATCTGTCTTTGAAGAGGACCCTCAGCTGTAATCTATAAAACCACCACAGGATGAGGGAAATTGGTGTCTCTCTCTGGTTTTAAGAGATTGCATGCACAGTCACTTGTTCGTCACAATAACATTGCATCATTTTAGTCAAAGAAGAGTCTCATTTTTGTGGGCAGGGTGGAGTATCTCTTTCCAAACATCTGCGTGCAGACTGTTAGGAGACGAGACGGCAAAATGAAGAACGAACGAAAAGTGTAAAAGGTGCCACGAGTTAAACAATACTTGCCTCAGTGGCTGTAATGTAAAACAATAGTAAAAACGGCATGTTAACTATCTCCCCCAGTGTCATTTCCATGTGAAATCGTATGCAGGCCCTCCAGGGTTGACAAACAAAGAACCTCCTCTGTTTTCATTGATCCGTGTCCTGAGAGAGAAATATAAACGGCTAAACTCCTCTGATAAGCAGAAGACTTCATAATAGCGCTATTGTTCTCCACACAGAAGATGTGTGTTTGCGGTCGAAAAATAAAAAAGCAAAATACGGATGCTTGCTTAGAACAGCAGCAGGGTTTCTCAAGCTTGCTTTCGTGTAAAGGTCATGACTGAGCATGCATTTGATTTGATTTCAGAAGACATGCAGCTTGTTCAAAAGATGTGATTACGTTGAGCAGTTTACACAGATTTTCTAGAACTAAGTTTATGTCTGCATTCAAACGTTTGGGGTTGCCAAGTTAGTTTTTTTTACTCTTATTAAGAAAGTCACTTACACGCATCAAGGCTGCATTTACTTGATCAGAATACACTAAAAACCAACCAGGTCGCATACAAATATGTACCTCTGTGCACTTTTTGTGCATCACCTTTTGCTGCTGTTTTAAAGAGAAATGTCCACTGAGTGGCACTAAAACACAGGTTCAGTACGTGAACCCTGGTACTTTTGTATTACGTTGATATAGGTATGTATTGCAATGGTTCAGAATTGAAATATCCGTGGGCTGTCGCTAAAAGTGAATGCTCTATCATGTTGGAAATATGCCCTTGATTAAATACAACCCTAAACCTACCTGATGCAAAACTGATACAAAAAAATACATTTGTTGATGCAACCGCGCCATTTCAGCTTCCTTTTTCGCAGATCTGAGCTGTTTTGTTGAAGCGTAGTTACATCAAAGCTCGCAAATGGATCCGTTGGACTCCGACCAGTCATTACAGCAGTGATATGTACTTATTGATACGTATTTTGTGTCTCGCTAAAAGGTGCATCAAGATGCATCAAGATACCAGGTAGGTAAAAACATTAATATTGTGAAACATTTTTATGATTTCAAATACCTCTTTTCTGTTTAAATATATTTTCCTGTGATGGCAAATCTGAATTTTCAGCAGCAAATTTTAACTCTAATTTTATTTCTCTCTTTTTAGTGTCACGTGATCCTTCAAAAGTCTTATTTGCTGCATGTTTCTTAACATTTTCATAATGTTTCTGCTTGATATACTGTGTATGATAAACTTTAAAGCTCATTTGATGCATTCTTGCTGAATAAAAATATTAATAAAAAAAAAAACTTTAATGTTAGTGTACATGCATCACAGAAGAACGGTGACTTTCTAAAAGCTTAATTTTTATTATTATTTGTGGAAATGACAAACATGATGGCAGGAAGGTTTACATAAATAATAAATTATTTCGCTTCTTGTTTGGATTAAAACACGCAATAATTAATCTATTTTTAATGAATGCATTTATGCATTTGAAACTTAGCAAGCATAACGATTGAGAAAGAGTAAAAGCTTCCGTAACAAAAATCTGTAGACTTAAAAATAAAGAAAAAATACAGCATACATATACCTAAACTTAAAGAAACTCCCTGAAATTCATGAAACATGCAGAAACAGAAATGCTGTGCATAAACAAGTAACTATGTGTGATTCAAATGGTATATGTGCATCATTTACAGCATTTCTCCTTTCATAATAGTTTTTGTTTTGTGTCTGAAGGAGAAAGGGAAGGACTGAAAGTGCAAAAATAGCGTTTAATTTAACTCTGCCCTCTGGTGGTGTGTTTGCCGACCACCTGTGGATCTGAAAACTACTGCCTGTGTGTGTGTTTATGCTACATTGATGGGACCAAATATCCTCACAAGTATAGTAAAACCTGAAATTGTGTGTGTACATCATCCCTCATGTAGGTGCACTTTTTATTTACTAATTATTTACTACCAGTGTCTTTTAACAAGGCCTGAATTAAAGCATACTTGTGGGCTGCGGTACAAACATGAAAAGTGACATCCTCTCACACACATATACACACATCGTCTGGCTGTAACATCTTCTCAGAGTCGGTGGGAGAAAACATTTCCATCTGTGGGTGTTCAGGGGCCTCCTAATTGCTTTATGTAATAATACACTGCAGTGTTGTGAGTTACAGACGCAAAAGTAGGGCCTCCTCATCATCTCTTTTCTTCATTAGAGGATCACGTCAGCAGGGCCCCATCAAAGACACGATTCACAGAGGGGACGTCTGATTTATGAGCACCGTTCTCAGAGCATTGTGAGGATCGCACACATGAAAAATGGCTTCTCCGGGTATTTATAGTAACCCAACTGGCATTGTGCTGGAGAGAAGGATGAGAACATGTAGGAAGAGAGAGAGAGAAATTAAAATCAGTCTGCTTTGATCTCTGGCTCCTCCTCTCAGATAAAACTCTCACAGGACCAGAGCTTTGAACAGAACTCATACTTTAAGTTCTTCTGGAAAACTGCGCCACTCAATTATGCTTAAATATGTCATAATCAAAGCGTATGGCTGCTATATTTGTTGATTATATCAGTTCTGTTGCATGAATTATTTTAGTATGAATAGCAGGACTTTGTCCAACTTTATAAATAACAGTAAATTAGGATATGAACCCACTGTTGATTTATTGTCATTAAGATACATTTCAATAATATAATATAATATAGTTTGCCTACACACACACACACACACACACACACACACATATATTTATATATTTTTTTTTTCAAGTGATTTTAGTACATCCAGTTAAGGACAATTACCATAGATAGTATTTATTTCATTTCAATGATTGTTTTTTAAATACGTTTCAGTTTTTAACTATAATAACTGCACAAAAAAAAAAAAAAAATCATAAATATTGTTCTGTATGGAAGTGTAAAATGAAGGAACTTTCCATATTACATTTTTTACAGGTGTTTTCAATGTAATTTAATTTAATTTAATTTAATTTAATTTAATTTAATTTAATTTTATTTTATCTTATTTTATTTTATTTTTCAACCTTCTGCAGTTATTGCAGGGGGATTGTTGTATGGTGGAAATACATTTTTGGTGGTATAATCTACAATAAATATAGTATTAACAGTAATAATAAATACATGGTAAAAATTCAACAACAATTATAATAATATTAAGTATTATTGTTATTCTTATCATCATCATATGTATTAAATATTTTTTATTTAAGTTATATAAATTAATAAAATGGCACAAAAAATAAGGATTTATTAATTAATTTATAAAATAAGTGAATTTATTACATATAACACCAAACAGGAAAAGTAAATAAAGTAAAATAGACTAAAAACTATTTTTTCATCAAAATATTTTCAAAAATCAATTAAAGATAAGATTATGCGTTATGTATTAAACAACAGACTTTGATCTCAGATTAGAAAGAACTTTAAAAGATTTTGAGACAGTATATTTGAGGGCATAGTCAAAGCTGTGAAGATGGATTTTCCTGTAAGGGAAGGATGCTTTGAAATGTAGATTGCACAAAGTTACTGTAAAGGATCTCAAATCACTCCCAGACTCAATCCACACGCTCGAGGGAGAACTTCAAACCCAGAGAGAAGCTCACAGAAGAAAGAGTTTGGTGTGGATCAAAGACAGAGGTTTTGTGATCTTGTAAGTTCTTACAGTGACCAGCTACCTGCTTCATGTCACCATGATCAGCATGAAATAAAAGAACATGAAGCCCTTCATCCACATCTTCATCATCATCAAGCTTCAGCTTCAATCTGAGGGGACTTACAATGATCATACTATCATTATTATACTATATTATAATATCTATACTAAATATTGTGGAGCCAACAACGTTAAAGCTTAAATAATTTATTCAGAAGGTTAATATGTAAATATTTATCATGTTTTAAGTGAACAAGTCTTGAAATCTAAAATAGAAATTAAAATTATTTTTTATATAATAAATACATTTACATACATAATGATTTTTGGGCGGACTATCCCTTTAAAAGTGGTACCAACAGTTCAGATAAAACATTTTATATTCTGCCTCTCTGAGAGAGAGAGAGAGAGAGAGAGAGAGAGAGAGAGAGAGAGAGAGAGAGAGAGATCAGTGAGAGGAAACCGGCCGCTCTGTGTTTTCAGAGACAGCATAGATTAAACCACATTAGCAGCGTGTCAGGAAATGACTTCAGAGCATACGGCTGACATGATTATGGTTCCTGCTTCTTTTCATTTATTCTTCCACCTCTCTCACCTACACACAAACCACCAGCTTCATCTCCAAACACAGCGAATGGAAACTAAGCTCGTTACCACATGATGTCTTGGCAAGCTCATCCATGAATTGCTCATATTTTAATTTGAACCTCATTGTTTTAACAACCCTGACCAGCATCTCCAGAGAACAACACACACTCTCTCTTTGAAGCCTCTCCAGTTGCTTTGTCATCATATAGTGACGAGTTCATAAAATATACAACAATAAAAACAGATATACTCATTTAAATTATTTGAACATTAGTGGTAAGCCCAATCGTATATGTCTATTAGATCTGAGATTATATTTTCTCCAAATAAAAAAATAAGTTTTGCATATATTACACACATACCAAATAAGTTCATTTAAAAGTTATAAAATCCTTAATTATATTTATTTACTGTTTTCATTTTTGTACCAAAAGATATGAATTTCTATTGAATTAGAAATGTGCGCCTTCTCTATCCTCCACCAGATGGCATCAAATGTGTTTCTGGTCTACTGCTGTTCACATGGAAAATCTCACAGTGTTTGGAAACTTTATTATCCTACTCTCACTGTTTCTCCATTTCCAGTATTGTGAACTATTATTGGCAGATATGATATCAGCCGTCTCGTTTAAACGTTAGGAGTGTTCAATTAAAAGGAGCACCGACCTACATCATAGGCTGTTTGACAATCATATCTATAATTGATAGAAACAGACAACCCCATCTTACACTGTTAATCTTACAGGTGAAGCTAAATCCGCACAAACTGAAACAGATCAAACAGCAAAATGTTGGAGTAATTCTAAAACTTGACGACCAAAAATAATAAGATCATAAGATTTTGAATGAGAATGGTATGGAAGGCCATTTCCCCAATATATATATATATATATATATATATATATATATATATAATTTCATATAAGAAAAATTTGAAAATTGAAGTGTAGATGTAAGTCATGAATTTATGAGAAAAAAAAAATCAAAAATGCTTTATGTCAAATATATGATTTTTTTCTTCTTTTAATCCCATAATATTGACTCCCCAAATGATTTATATCTTATATGGGGGAAATAGGCTTCTATACATTATTATTCAGGGTGAGATATTCTTTTAAGGTGCATTCCAGCCTTGAACTGTTTCTGCCATTAGAAGTCAGAGTAGTATACTAGCATGCAGTAATGAATTCAGGAATGGTCCTTAAATGTGATAATAACAAGCTGATTCAGTTACCTCTGGGTCTGTGATCTGTTCTCATCCACCAGGAGGTGCTTCAGAGAAAAAAACGAAAAAACCTGTTGACTGTGAAGCTTCAGTGAACCAGAGGGAACAAACACTTCAACACCAGTTAATGAACAGAAGAGCGCAAACACAGGGCAGTCAAGTGCATGACAGAAAACAGGCCTGACTCACAAACGACCCTCAAGATGAATCCATATTCAAAGTACAGACGTAAACCATGCAACCATGGAGACTTTCAGTGTGCGTAGCCCACAGAATTTCCATTACACGGCCGAAATCCAATTAGTCACCAAATGTGAGCTTCTTACAGTTAACTGTGCATTATTGAGGAGATGCGGACCTGTTTGTGAGGCCTGTTTGGGGTCATGTAGTTGTTGCCTGAGCAACAAAGACCCCGCACTGTCAGCTATTCACAAACAAAGCCCAGCTTATCCTGCTAACAGTCACCAGCACCCTCACACGATACACACAACACAAAAATCATTCACTTTCTGTCTTTGCTTTATTATTGCTTTTTAATTACATTGCTCAGTACCTCATGAAAATCTGAGTTTTGTGGATGCAGACAATATGATGTGCACTTTCCTTGTAATAATATAATGAGTAAATTTACAATTGCTTTACACTGCAAAAAAAATGCTTTTCAAGTCTAGATTTTTTAAAATCTTTTTTTCCCAGCCAAAATATACAAAAAATCCTAAATCAAGAAGGATTTTTTGTTAAAACAATCAGAAAAAAGGCAGAACATTGGCAGTTGTATTAAATTATTTTTCTTTTTTCAAGTAAAAACTCACTTACTTTTGACTTGTTTTTGTTTTTTAAACAGGACAATAATTTTTTGTTGTGTAGAAAATCCCTCTTGATTTAAAGATTTTTTGACATTTTGGCTGAAAACAGCTGTGTACAGCTGAAATAGTCCATATTGTAACAAATACAAATTTTATTCATCACGTTCACATACATACACGGTACGACATGAAGTGAAATGTATTGTAACAAATACAAACTGCATAACAAAGCATAAAGTACTGTATATAATTTGAAGAAATTTCCCATACTTAGTTTTTGCAGGTGTTCTACTAGAGTTAATGGAAAAGTCTGTAAAACTCATGAATAATATCTCTGTAATGAGCTACCAGCAGTTTTTCTGTTCTTTTACAGATTTATTTCTTATTTATGTCTTTCTTTCTTTTTTCAGACACCGTTTAGTGTGTTCTTCTAAGACATTCATCTATTTCCAGTATTTAAAGCACATGCAAATGCTGATAATCTCATGCCCAGATAAAAGGTGAGAAAGTCATCCACTAGCCCAGACCGTTTGATCAGAGATTATTTTCACCACCTTTAAAGTTTCACAACTGCTTACACAACCGTTGCTTCAGTGAGACATGAAATGTGCAAGAGCACAAGGATGTGTTATGATACACACCACCAAACATTGTTTTAAAATGATTATTTTTTATTTATCAAAGATGCATTAAATAAATGAAACATTGACAGTAAAGACAATATTACAAAAGCTTATTAAATGCTGCTCATTTGAACTTCATAAGTAACAAGGAATCCAGAAAAATTAATTACAGTTTCCCAAAAAACTGAAAATATTCAGCAGCACTACTTTTTCAATATTGATAACAATTAGACATGAGCAGCCAATCACCATATTAGAATTATTTCTGAAGGATCGTGTGACACTAAAAGACTATGATGACTAAATGACATTTTAAAGCACATTAAAAAAACATAATAGTGTAATAATATTTTATTTTGACTGTCCACAAACATTTGGTCTGAACAGCAAAGTCCTGAACTTTAAAGGGACAACTGCTCAAGACATTTTTATAGAGAGCATTAATTCAGGTTTAACAGTCTTCTCTTCCTGAAATGGGTGGGAAAGCAGCAGGCGGGCTGCACACACACAGGGGAGTGTGATGTGGGATTGGGTAAACATCGTACAAACCTTGGGAGTAAACCAGCTGTGTGTGTGTGTGTGTGTGTGAACGGGTGTGACACCTCAACGCCCCATTATCCCTACGACACACACAACAATAGGTTTAATGCCACAGACGTTCCCACCCTAGATGGAGTGACACTGTGGATTCTGCAAAAGTCAACAAGTGATCATGGAAGAAAACATCAACAAAAACACTGTAAAAAAAATCCTGTGCAATTTCACAGCATTTAAGCTATTTCAAAAACAATTTATTCCATAAAAGCTTGACAAATAAATAAAGCAATCTCCGTCATGCTGCAATGGGACCGTTGTTCTAGCAGTGAATAGCTCTATTCGTCCATTAGTATAAACAGATGCATGACACGGAGTAGTGCTATTTCAGCATCACTGTTATGTTTTTGTAGTTTTTACATTTTCTGTTTACTTTTTTATTTTGTTATAAATTATGCTCTAGTTCTACATTATTTTTATATGTGTTTTAATTCATTTATCCATCAGCTTAATCTAAACTGAAGCAGTTTCTATCTAAAATTTAGTTTTCATTCCTACTTTTTTCTAAACAATACGTAAAATACATTTCCTGGTAATAGTTACGTTTTCTCATGAGATCTTGCATTTGAGTGTTGTGTTGTATTTTTAGACTTTCCACTGCAGCCAAGCGCACAAGCGCCTCTCTGAATAAATTGTAATGCTAATAAATGCAAATTACGTTAGCACCACCGACTCTACGGTCAGTCTAACCCCCGGTATATTTGAGAAGTCAGTTTAACCTACAATGTATTGGGAAACTTTGTAGCACAATGTCACAACAACTTTGTCAAGAGTCACTTCTAACAGGAATTGCTGGTGAGTTTCATCATACTCTAGTCGGTTTGCCAAAGCACATATTTTTTTTCATCCTTCAAAAGCGTGCTCTGTTCAAACATAGTTCCTGTTTCACAGGAAGTAGAGCAAAACTAACACATTAGTGCTGTGAGAGAGATAACCAGGTGCAATTTAGGGATTTTTTAAAGAGAAATACACAGTGACAGTTTTGTTCTCTTGGAAATTTAAGAAGAAAGAAAAAAGATAAAGGAACAGAAATGTTTCTCTCATTTATTACATACAGCTGAATCCTAAACAAGCTAGTATAGAAAAGGTACAAAGTTCTCCGCTATCAGTATTAGTGTCCTTGAGCAGGGCACTTGACCCTAGTTTCTTCTAATGGGAACTGTCCCTCTGATTAGTGTACTATAGGGGGAACATCTGCTGAATAACTACGTCCAAAAGTTTAGGTTTCAGTTCCCTTTTACTGTGTTACATCATGAATTAAATACTGCAACACAAGACAGGGAAAGCACCTACTGTGTTTCTACAAATAGAGAAAGAATGTAAAAGCAAACTGTATGGATGTTTTTGGACACTTATATGCATGCTGTGTTGCATGCCTCTGTTATACTCTGCATGTTCCCCCCAGAAAAGTGCGTCCCGTTCCAATACCATGTGTACATTCTACATCTAAGTTGACGGTGTTGATTGATTGGCTATCGTGTGTAAAGCAAGCAGCCGCTGTTTGTTCTCAGTTAAGGTGACAGACTTCTCATTCAACAGGCTGCGACTCACAGCTACACCTTTTATACACAACTCCTGCACTGTTACAGGATGCTTACGGAGGATGTGCAATCATATTCCATATTTAGTCCTTTTACAAATTTATTTGAAAATTCCTAATAATCTGGAGTTTTTTAAAAAAACTTCTGAAAGTTTCTAAATCTTTACTACGAGGGTTCCCATCATTAGAACCCCATGCAGATTTTATGCAAAGGTATTTTCCGATCATATACTCCATGCAAATATATGCTGTCCAAACAGGGAAACCCAATTTGCGTACTCTTTCAGTCTCGGGAGGTTTTTTTTAGGACATGAAAGTCCTCTCAGAAGTTTCTCCTTTGCTCAGCTGTTCTTTTGACTATAGACCTACATCTTCACTCAGGTCAGTGTTTGCTAACGAGTCGGTTACAATCGCAGCTAATGTGACCTCCTTCAAACGGTAGTGATCAAAATGCACAGACATGGCTCTTAACCGCTTGATCTTGTTTCCTAACGATATGAGAGGATTAAAACTAATAAATAAATAAAGATTTTCTCATGCAATCACATGCAATAGTTTAATGCAACTTTTACAATAAAAGCTGCAGCACTGGAAAGCAGCTTTTAAAAAAGGTTCAATGGGTCCCTGACCATTTGACATAATTTCTCAGTTAATGGAAAGGGTTAAAAATGCAATCCTCTACAAAAGGCAAATGCAATCAATATTGACATGATGCACATGTACTTTCACAGCACTAAAACTTTTTTTTATTTTTTTACGTTTAATGCTTTTTGTGTCAATAAGCGAAACAGATCAATTCACAAAGTGTATATGAGGAAAGAAGAAAATGGAGAAAATATATTAAATAATAATATATAAATATTAAATAAATAACTAAAGTTTCACATAAATTATTATTGTTATTTAATCAGTAATAACAATATTAATAACATATTCACCCCAAATGTTCTTGTGGAATTTTTCTCATGATAATTACATCTACTTATGGCTAATTATTAATAAGCTCATACTTTTGCAAAGCAGTTTCCATAACGGTGAATTTTAATGTGACTTTTCCATAATTTTCCATCTCAATAATGTTATGAGTGTGAAGGAATAAGAGTAAACATGAAAATTACATCAGCTATTTTAATACAAGGATAGACTGACGTACAAATACGTCAGTGATCCTTTCAGCCAATCACAGCGCACCACGACGCTAGAAAAAGAACGCGAGCGTCTCCGCTCCTTCAATTTTCAGACATCGAAGGGGAAAGATATACAGGGAATTAAGACGATTTTTCGGACGTTTCCCACCCCTAAACAAATACCGAAAGGGGTCTTCACACAGATCCTTAACCAGAAAAACACACAACATGGTCGTAGTGACAGCAGGGACCGGAGTCCTCCTGATTTCGGGAAAACAGAGCCGCTCCATATCTGTCATGATACCGAACCAAGCCTCTTCAGACTCCGACTCCACCGTCTCCGGACCACCGATGCGCAAAAGACAGAGACTCACACATCTCAGCCCAGAGGAAAAAGCTCTAAGAAGGTGAGGCGATTTGGGATTTAATTTCGTCAACTTTTTAATTCGCTCGGTCGTTTGGAAACCGGTTTAAACGGGTATAATTCACGAGAGGTGCAATATTTAGTGTTTTACATTTCGTATATCGACGTTATAATGCGTAAAGCTAGGCAATTGTACCAATTTGACCCTTTCTTATCGAAGAATTTGAGTCTCAGCCAAGACCAGTGGGTTTTGCCGGTCAGTCCCTCCCCCTCTGAATCAATATAACATCCACATCTGCCTGCGTGGCAGGACTCGACTGCGCATGCGCCGTTTCCTCTAAACTGTCTAACCTGCTAAAACTGGTTGCTTCATAAACTGGAAATGGTTTATAACTTGCGTACTCTTTGCAAAAACAGATAACTTAAAAAAAAAAAAAAAAAAATCATTGTGCATTCCAATTAATCTGAATCAAACTTCAGCTGGATTATACTGATTGGGTTAAAAGTGCAGCTAACACAAAATATATACAAAAAAAATAAAAATAATAATAATAATAAAAAAAAGATTTATTTTTATTTTTTAGAAATGGTACATTTTAAAATGTTCTCTTTTCGCAAATAAATGCTTTTTTTGCAGAAATAAATATTTATTTCGGTGTGCATATATATATGTTTATGTGTTTAGCCAAAACATGTTCAACATGATGTATTTTTTTTAGGAAGCTGAAGAACAGAGTTGCTGCACAGACAGCAAGAGACAGAAAAAAGGCAAAAATGGGGGAATTGGAGCAGCAAGTCTTGGAGTTGGAGCTCGAGGTACTTTGACTCTGAACATAGATTATTTGTTTCTTTCTCTCTATTTAGAGGAAAGACTTCATTTTTATATGTTTTCCACAGAATCAGAAACTTCATGTCGAGAACAGACTGTTGCGAGAAAAGACATGTGATCTTCTCAGTGAGAATGAGGAACTAAGACAGAGACTGGGGTTGGATACTTTGGAAGAGAAAGAAAAGGTAAAAAAAAAACTGTAACCTGTGCTCATGTTTGTTAAACAGGGGGTTACATGAGCTGCAAAGTGTTTTTTTGTTTTTTTTTGTCTCTAACACCTTTTCATTCTCTCTCAGGTCCAGGGAATGGAGTCCGAGGTGAGCGATTTGGTTTTGGTGACCGGGTCTTCTGAGTCCGCAGCACTCAGGCTACGTGTGCCTCCGCAGAAGGTGCAGACCCAGCAGTCTCCAAATCTGAAGACTTCTCCATGGATGCTCCCAGCCCTGGCCCTTCAGACTCTGAGGTGAAGATCCTGCAGCTTATAGTTTATAGTTACTGATCGTTATGTCAAAAAACATGTGACCCTGGACCACAAAACCAGTCATAAGGGTTTCTTTTTTTTTAAATTGAGATTTATACTAGTGCTGTCGAATGATTCAGTCGTATCCAGAATAAGTTTTTGTTTACGTAATACATATATGTGTGCTGTATATTAATGCACATATGAATACAGACTCATACAGAAAATATTTACATCTGTATGTGCATATGTGTACATCGTATTTGTGTTTATTTACAGTATATGCACATTATATAAACGTTTATTTTGAATGCAATTAATTGTTTGACAGCACTAATTTATACATAGCTTTCCACTGTATGGTTTGTTAGGATAGGACAATATTCGGCTGAGATTCAACTAAAAAAATGTCCCAAAAAAGGAGAAATCAAAACAAAATATTGAGTGAATCTCCTTTTAAAGTTGCTCAAGATAAGTTTTTAGCAATCAAAAATGTAAATGTTTATATTTTACGATAAGAAATGAACAAAATATCTTTATGGAACATGATCTTTACTTAATTTCTTAATGATTTTTGCCATAAAAGAAAAATCTATAATTCTGCCCCATACAGTGTATTGCTGGCTATTGCTAGAAGTGTACCCATGCTACTTAAGACTTTTGTGTTTTTGCTGCACCAACAAATTCTAACTTTGTATCATCTTCTCGTTCTGCAGTCTGATCTCTTGCTTGGTATTCTGGACATCCTTGACCCAGACCTCTTCCTCAAGACAGAACTGGCAGAAGCAGGGGAGCCCCAGCCAGAGCTTGTGCTGGATGGAGACGCAGGAGAGCAAGTACCTGCCTCCCCATCTGCAGCTTTGGGGCCCGCACCAGTTAAGCTGGAGGCCCTTAATGAACTGATCCACTTCGACCACATCTACACCAAACCCGCCGAGGTGGTGAGCGAGGAGAGCATCTGCGAAGTAAAAAGCGAGGATTCGATCGCCTTCTCTGAGGTCAATGCAGAAATCGAGGTGGAAATCAAAGACGAACCGGAGGAGATGGTCATCCCTGCGGTGGATCGGAGTCCAGACGCGGTTGATGACTTCTTCTCTGACGCCTCTTCCTTCAGCGGCTACGAGAAACCTTCAAATCTGACGGACGCATGCAGTGACTCTGGATACGAGAGATCTCCTTCCCCTTTCAGTAACATTTCATCCCCGCTCTGCTCCGAGGGCTCTTGGGAGGATATGTTTGCGAACGAACTCTTTCCCCAACTGATCAGTGTCTGAAGCTTGCACACAATATCCAGTTGCAAACCGGCCTGCCTTTGCTCTTTTATTGTAAGCGATTATCATGCGCTTCATAGTGATCGTAGCACAGTAACTCCTCTTGAAATTTAGACCAAAGGCGTTGCTTTAAGGCTACTGTTGTAATAACTCTGCCACTCTGTACAGTGCAACTCAGTATTTTTGTTGGGGAAGGGGTTGGGGGGGTAATTGTTTTAAAGTAGACCTATTTATTTGTGTATCTCTCTTTTCCAGAGTTTTCTGTATTGTAATCCGTTTGCTTAATGTACAACCTAATCTTATTGTAAATGCTCTCCTTAATCATATTGCATTAAAAAAAACTTGCATTGCATCACATGCTTTGAAATCTGACTTTTGGTGTGAATTTGAACTTGTGCCAGAGCTCTTATCTTAGCCTTGTTGCACAAGTTTTTAGTTAAATGGGCTCTGCATTTTTTTTTTTTTTTTTTTTTAGATTGTCGTTTACTTAACATTGTTCCAAACCAGTTTTTTATCTTCTGCAGAACACGGAAGGTGTTTATTTAAAAAAAAAAAAATAAATAAATCAGACGTCATTGATTCACAGAAGAAACATACATTTTTGGGTAAACTTTTTTTTTCGGCAAATATTTATATCAAGTAACCACCATCAAGAACATAATTTGAAGTTGTAGTGGAAAACTTGCATCTCAACTGAATCATTAACTTGCCTCCCAAATGCTTGCACGTACGGCGAGAACCACAGTCTATAGTATATTTAGTTCCAGTACCATGTCAAATTGCCCTTGGGACTTTGCCATCTGCTTTCTGTACTTTTCTAAAACAAGAGGTGATAAGATAGGCTTTTAGAGTAAATGATTACACAACGGCCATCGTGTCGGAACAGCTTTTTAAAATCAGATTACTCACAGTGTCACGTCAATGCGTAAGCTTGCAATATAGCTTCCGTTCTTTTTGCAAAGAGTTTCTAAATAAACCTGTGGAAACATTAGCCGAGTTTCAGTCAAAAATGTGGGGCAACCGGGGTTTAATGTAGTGTATTATGATTACAGGATGGTGTAGGATGGCTTACACCTTATCCCCAGGCTAATTCAATCAGCTTGGTTTACCAGGGGAGGAGAGCGATTCTTCAAAACCCCTCAGGGGCTTAAATTCCAGACGACGCCTCTTTAAAGATATTTGACTACCTGATTTTCCTCTTTTGCAAGACCAACAATTTTACTGTGGAAGATAATTTGTTTCTCCGTCACAATATTGAGCTACATTACCGTTCAAAGTGGTTTAGGGTTAGTGAGATTTGTTAATGTTTTTCGAGATATATACTATATGTCAAGTCAAGTCAAGTTACTGGCAAAGCACTGAACATGTGTGAATATGTGTGTAGCACATACCCCGCCCAAGCTATTGAGCAAAATGTAAGTCAGGTACACTCTTAAAAATAAAAGTGCTTCACGATGCCATAGAAGAACCATTCTGTCTTAATGCTTCTATTAAGAACTTTTAACACCTGAAGATGTTAAAAGGTCCTTTGTGGCGAAAGAAGGTTGTTAAAAGGTAAGAAAGAGATTGCTCTTTGACTGAATGGTTCTTCTATATGACATCACTGTCAAGAACCTTTTAAGCACCTTCATTTTTAAGTGTACGAGATGACACAATATTTTACCAGTCGTACTTTTTAGGTACGAGAGGAAATCTCCCTTCATGCCTTGACATTTTTTAAACCACATCTGATCTAAACACATCCGGTGAAGTTCCTGCTTGATTGTGGGTTTTTGTTTCATCTAACATAGATATTTTAAAAACTCAGAATAGGCGTACTGCATAAACTGACATTAATGACTTTGGATTGGTCATTTACATGATGTCATCTGTAAATCAAATATTTATAGGCGCGTATACTTCTGCTATGTACTAAAACACAGGCTCAAATTAGAAGGTCTTAAAATTACCCTATCATCACCCTGGGGGATTGAGATAAATCCTACGTCTTACAGTCACGGTTACAGCAGATACTGTATATGGAGACCAGCAGCTGATGGACGCTGGGAAATACCCAGAAATACCCCCCCGGTCTCGGTTTCAGGGGCTATCCGCCGTCTGACTTTTAACTTGGATAAAGAAAATGGAAAAATAACAAACTACCTACCAAATTAAATTTTTCTTTTCATTTGTATTTGGAAAGCACCACCACGATTGCTAAGGCATTCTGGGTGTTTTGAGCTCATTGACATGCAGTTTCAAGCACGTTCTGGGTGCTTTCGTACTGCCCCGAGCCCCTCTTTTGCCCATTTACTGCCCAGACAATGAAAACTGAGCGTATCTTGGAAAAGTAATTTATCCAAAACCTTCATCTTGCCTGACGTGAGCAACAAATAGCATTTTGTTGCTCAGCAACAGATCAGAAGCATACTGTGTCCAAGTCGACTGTGAAAAACCACTCAGGCTGAGTTTTCAGCTCAAAGGAGGATGAAAAAAGAAGGTCAAGTAGGGCGACAGCTTTATTGAGTTTGTGAGTGTTTTCACAGTTCTTCAAAACCATTTGGAAACCAAAAGTATCAATAACTGCAATTATTAACTTGATATATTACCTCACACTATAGGATTTGTATACTTGAACCAGCGCAGTTAGTATTATTTAAAGGTACCATAGAATTAAAACTGTATTAACCTTGGTAATAATGACAGTTCTGTAGATGGAAATGACATACTGTGAGTCTCAAACACTACTGTTTCCTACTTCTTGTGTAAATCTCATGAATAAAACAGACCGCTGGAAAAACAGGTGAATCAGAACATAACACAGACTGTGACATCACTAATAGTTACGCCCCCAACATTTGCATAATGTATACCCTCCCATGTTCTAGACCAGCCACCAGCCAAACCATCAGATGTTCTGCAAGTATCGTGAAGAAACAAGCAGGACAGTAGCGAAAATGGCAGATCATGGAAAGAAAGGTTATGTTCCCGGCTATGCAGGGGATGTGAAGAGCTGGAGTCTGTATTCAGAAAGGCAAAGAAAGCAAATAACCTAATAAAATAACGCGAGCCACGAAAGGGACATGGTTAGCTTGCGAGCAGTAGCCTGTTACATTACAGCACATAAGATTTCACTTACCACATAAACAGAGTAAGATACAGTAGATGACTGAGAACAATGGACAATGATTTACAGATCCTGAGCACCGCTGACAAGCGTCTGATCTTGTCAAATGTGTGATAAGTACTTACCCTTATTAGTATAAACATAGTGCATTCGATCGCAAAAGTAAAACTAAAACATGATTGTTCAGATTAATATAAACCTCATTTTATATACAGTATAATTACCCAAGAAGAGATTTTCCTGCTATGTGAGCTATTGAAATTAGGTGAACTGTGAAACAGCCAATCAGAGCAGAGCTCAACATTATTCATGGCCTTTCCAGATAAACAGACCATTTCATTCTAAAGACAAATCCTAGGGTCATAAATGGACATGTAAAACCATTTCCCTTACTTAAGACATATACCTTATTAAATATCAGAGAACAATTGAAAATAATACATCAATCCATTATGGCACCTTTAAGATAACTTTCTTAATACTAAGTGAACTGTCAAATCACAGGACATATTAGCTCATGCCAATCGAAAGCAATAGAAGAGAATAAGTCTTTCCTGAACAGGTGTGTGAATAGGGCCTGGTTTCAGACTGACTCAGTGGCACCTGAACTAGAAATACAAGCTTACAATGACAAAAAACGGTTGGTTGGGTTTTCCTTCTTATCCTAAAGAATGAGGAGGCTGAAATTTATTGTCAAGACGTTTACTATTGTCATGTTTCTAGCTTTATAGCTGTACAGCTGTAACTGCTCTTCTGCTCTTCTCAACATGTGCCCGTCCTGGTGTAAAATTAGTATTTGTGTGTGTGTGTGTGTGTGAGTGAGTAAGTGTGAGTGAGGGGGAGGGTGTTAATACCATCCACCTCGGCACGACCAAAGAGATGACCAAAACAGGAAACATAACCGAGACAAGACAGCGTTGTCTCACTCTCCATTCACTGGAAACCTACACTCATTTCCTATATTTCTTAACTCATGCCTTGTGTGCTCAGAAACCAAGATTATAATAGTTAGAAGTATATTTTCAGACTGTCTCAGTAAAGTTGCACACTGGGAAAACAACAGCAAATGTACCTACGCTGCTATTCAGCTAATTGGCGCTTACTTAAGTAGGAGACACTTAAAAAACACCAAGTGTTATTTTTGTATATTAAGTTAAACTAAGAGAAAATATGAAAAGCTGATTAGTCAACTAGCTGAATAATTTAATTTAATTTAATTTAATTTATATTGTTGCAAAAAATGGCCCATATATATATATATATATATATATTATTATTAATGGATTTAGTTTTAGTTGACTATAATAACCTTAATATTGTATTATAGTATAATATACAGTTGTAGTAATCTTCTCATGGTTGAAGCTGCATGCTGTTTAGTCAGCATGAACTGAGAGAGTAAAGACTGATTAACCACATTCTGCTGTTGCCATGGTTTCATTTCCTGAACATGTGACAGCTGATATCGTCAAATCGCACATTTATCGAAACAAGCAACCACTACATCCCTGTGGAAAGCATATGCATCATGCTGCGACAACAATGTTATTGATCAGACAAGATGACTAATAAAGACAAGAATAAGTGTTTGAAATGCATTCTTATGTCACTTCAATTTAAACCAAACAGAGTATATCGATTCACCACTAAAACCCTCGAGAGGAGGTCAAAGTTCACAAATCAATAAGCAGTAGCGCTCACTAGCCAAACCTTAATGCTGATACTGTATGTGCGAAAGAAACTGTAAAATATTATTAATAAAATGTTTTAATAGTCACTGGGCTTGTGTGACCTGTTTTTTATGACGTGGCAATCTTTTTTACAATGACAATGTTACTGATCTACACTCGCATGCAGTTGTTTATTCAGCTGAAAATGAAATGAATCTTCAGTTAAGGCATGAATAATTGTGCACTAAAGCACTGAAGGAAGCAGGAAGAACTATTACACAACTTTTCCTGTAAAGATTTTAAACCAGGTTTTCTAGTTGGGGCATGAGTGAATGAACTTCCCTAAACTAGCAGGAAGAACAGTTTGAAACGTACTCAAGTTTTAAATGAACTCAGTTTGAAATATTACATCAAACAAACATGCAGACACCGAATGATCACCACAGAACCTCAAGTATTGAGACGGAAACAAAGGCATTTTAACGCTTTTCACAGAAAGACAAATCGGTTTTGTTGTGGTTGAGTATCCTGTGCTCTTTTCTTCTTTACTCACTGTGGTTCACACTTAAAACAAAACACATCCTGAGTAACTGAGATGAGATGAAATCACATTCTAACACCATTAAAGGGCCAATAAAATTACACATATATATAAAGTGTTAATGTAGGCTATAGTTGCAGTCACCAGTTAGTTTATTCTGTAAAATGTCAGCAAGCTGGGGGTCAGGTCTCAGTGACCTCATATTAACATCATCGCTGTGACAGAAAGTTCAAGACCATCTGCACACAGAACACACTCACGGGCTCATAATGACTTCTGAAGGAATGTTGCCTGACAGGCTTTTCCAAAAACGATTATGGATTCCTAAAACCTTTTTTCGAAATGGACCACATATAAAAATGTGCTATTTTTAAGTGAAAATGACTTTGTAAAATGAATACATAAAAACGGTAAATAATAAACGGCATTATATTAAAAATACTTTTTACATTTTATTACAGTATATATATATATTGAGAGAGAGAGAGAGAATATTAAAAGAAAACTTGTTTTATTTTAGAAGACAGGCAAGTCAATTCTCTTTTTTTTCTTAGCTTTATGTTGAAGTACTAAATTAACTAACACTAAAAATGAAACTAATCAAAGTCAAGTCAAAGTCAAAGTCAACTTTATTGTCAATTCTGCCACATGTACAGGACATACAGAGAATTGAAATTACG
>JAUMHQ010000053.1:771410-785681 GCA_032361165.1 Enteromius paludinosus | reverse complement strand
CTATCTTTGTGGGGACAATTGGTCCCCATAAGGTGATAAATACCAGGTGCACACACACACACACACACACACACACAGAGAGATAGATGCTGAAAAAATATCTCTTTCTATATCTCTAAGACTGCATGTATTTGATACACTAAATACACTATTAAAAACAGTAATTTTTCAAATATGTAAAATAGTTATTTTCTATTTTAATATACTCTGAAATGTAATTTATTCCTGTGATGACAAAGAATTTGAATTTATGCTGAATTTGGTCTCAAGAAACATTTCTTACTATTAGAATTCTTTGATGAATAGAAAACTCAAAAACGTTTATTTAAAATAGTTTAAAAATTATGTATCGTTAGACCATGTTTCTTTATAGATTTAATTTTTTTTAAATAAATAAAAAATTAGTTTACAGTCCAAAGTTCATTATATCATGACTAAAGATAATGTTGGGTCAACTTTCCTTCCGGTATAGATCTGGAGGGGGCTGCTGGTAACTGAAGAGTAAATATTGAATTTTCCTTCAAAAGAAACAAGACTGTAGTGAAGCGCAAGGACAAGCCTCATTTCTCGGCAGACTCATGCAAACAAACGACTGAGTGGACTCATGTCTATAAACACACACACACACACACACACACACTGTTATGTTGATCAACCTGGTTAATTTGAAAACACATTAAATAAATCATCTTCCAAATGACTCCTCTCATGTACTAATGTGACTAATTACTCCAGAACAACAAACATTGTGCAACAGCACTAACGTGCTTGAGAGGAAAGGCATAATGCAATCTGCAGAAATCCCACAATCCTGAAAGAGGCGGAGATGTGTCCCAGACACAGACGCTGAGGCATTCTAGAAATGTCTGGAAAACAACACAGCTCCCCTCCCTTTACCCATCATGCCCCTGGGTAAACTTTGACCCCAGGGCTTCTCTCACTCAAGGGGAAAAACAGGACAAGCTTATCACGGTGGATAAGAACTTCTGCTTTATACTTAAAACTCTGCTGATTTTAAAGGTCATGATAAGAGTGACGAGTTCATCACACATGGTTTATTTCTCAAATAGTGTCTTTAATGCCACAGTGAATGAAACAACCATTTTTTATTTTTCTCTCTGCCACAATATTTGGCCTTACACAACATGAACTGTGTGGGATGAGTGAATAGAGATGGATTTGTGCTGTTTGCGTTGGTCAAGCGATTTTACTGATAGAAGAGACAGCAGTAAAATAACTCTTACTGGAATGAAAGTTAATTACCCCTTGGATTGTAATACAAATGTGCTTTTGAACAAACAGAGAAGGGACAGAACACGAAAAAATGAGCACAACAAAACTGAAATATTGTGAAATGAGATGCTTAATGCTTTGTTAGAAAGAAGGGTTACACTATATTTGGTCCCACTTCATATTAAGTGTCCCTAATAGCTGTGTACTTACACAGTAACCACATGTGTATGTAGTGTGTAACAACTTAGATCACCTGACTGCTTTAAAACAAATGTAAAAAGGCAAAGGAGAGCGTGGTTTATGGGTTATGTGCAGCACTCTTGGTGGTCTGCGATGGGTTGACTCTGCTCTTTAACCACGAGTCGTAGTCTGCTTTGGGCATCTTTACCACATTCAGCCTCACTATCTGCAAATGACAGGGACAAAGATGAAAGAGCACTTCTCATAATTACCATCCGCTAGCCTCCTAACCTCCCAGTTCCTGACAATAGCTTATTACACTCCGTCATTATACGGCCCAAAAGCCTGCTTGTTACCAGCGTCCCGTCTGGACAGGATCTGAGGGTCGGCAGCATTTTAACCGTTACAATTACAGGAGAAGAAAAGCCGGGGAAGCTGAGACACCTGAAATCTAAAACTCAAATAGTTATCAACACATTATGATATCAAATAAATATAACTCAGCCGACTATCCTCAATGTGCTAGTTAAACTTTAAAAGTGTGGAAGCATAAATATAAGAAAAACACTTTCATACACTGACATATATAAAAAGACCCTGCAAAAAGATCATTCACACTGATGATGTTTACTTATAACCCTCCGTGGTTCTGAATTCTGTGTGTGGTTACTTGGTTTTGTTTTGTGACGGTTGTTCATGAGTCCCTTGTTTGTTCGAAACAGTTTAACTGAGCACTGTTCAGTTTTCCAGCATCTTTTGCATATTTCAACCCTTTCCAGCAGAAACTGTATGATTTTGAGATCCATCTTTTCGCACCGAGGAAGGTTTGTGGACTCAAAACACAACTAATAAAAAAGGTTCTAACAATCACTGATGCTCCAGAAAGAAACAAGATGAATTAAGAGCCAGGGGGTGAAAACTTTTTAAATTTGAAGAGCAAGGTAAATTGTACTGAATTTGTCTTCTGGACACATGCAAGTATCTTCTGTTGCTTCCAAAAGGCAGTACTATATGGGAAAAAAAAAAATGATTTCAACAAAATAAGAAAACTTCATCCTTTTCAAAAGTTCTTCTTAATGCTTTTTGTTTCCTTCTGGAACATCTGTGAATGTTTGAACAGTGCTTAGCTTAACTGTTCAGGACAAACAAGGTAAAATATTTTTTTTTGTGTAAAAAAAACAAACAAACAAAAAACCATGCATTTTATATAATCTCTCTTATTTTGTTGAAAAGAGATTCTGCAAGCGGTGCCCGAACTTTTGCACAAAACTGTATACTTTAGGTACACTTTACATATCTTGCATTAAAAAATTTAATGATCGTAGAATCCTTATCAAAAGTGAAAAAAACAAAAAACAAACACATTTAGGCTTGATAATACAAATTGTGCATGAGTAGTACTTTAAATATAGTTATGAGCAACAGATCAAATACGTTAAAACATTTGAATGGTACTTCGTACAAAATAAATTTATTTTCAATACCTTTTTATTAGGGTAATGACAAGATTATTGGGTGAAGTGTCAAGCAAGCCAATTAAAACAGCGCGTCATTAGTAGGTGCATTAATTTGTTTGGATTGGATTGGTTTGGGTGCTAATGACAGCTTAATATTTCTGAAGGAAGCTGATCAGAACACCTCATCAAAATGATCTGATGTATTTATTCTCGACAAGATCATAATCACACTGATAAAATCAAGGGCCGAATGAAGTGCCATGCTTATCTCTTGCCAATGAAATTCCAGATAATCTGTTGAAGAAAGAGATTACGGTAGCAGAAACCTGTTAATTTGTTCCTTCTAGTATTCATTTTAGTGTTTTTACATGAAATTTATACCAGCCTACATCGATATATGAAAAACAATTACATTCAATTAAACCATTATATGAGTGAATTATATGATATATATATATATATATATATTTAAATGTGTCTATTGTCTACAAATGTTTTCTGGCCCACTGCAGGATTCTGATGGCCCAGATATGTAAATAAAAGATTAATGAGTGACAGCAGAATGCAGCACATCACATTAATACAAGTGTTGTCTTGTACCTCTATAGCCACACACAGATCAGGACAGCAGAGCTCCCAGGCCTGGAGCGAGCTTAAGATCCTCAGAAAGTGGTGTGGGTGAAGCCGCAGAGAGTGGCCTTCTGTAAATCGACTCAGCTTCTGCAGCAAACGAGCAACCCTCCTGTCTGAGTGTTTGATGGAGGCCAGATTACTGAGCAACGCTGAGAGCCTTCAGCACACACACACACACACGCACACACACACACGCACACAAGGACTGCGTTAGTGTAATGTTACTGTAAACAGCAATGTTGAATGCATACACACACATACATGCTCATGCACCTGTTTGCTTTCTGTAGGGTCGTTAATGCTAATATTTGGCAAACACACAAGCGTCCTCACACACACACACACACACAGCACATTAAGTGATGTTGCATCCGTGTTCTCTGGAGGATTGGAAGTGACACAGACCATTAAACATTCACTGAACACACACACACACACAAACACACCACTGAGTGCTGTATGGCTCCTCGGTGCTGTCAGGGATGCTTGAATCTGGAGCTCTTGAAGAGACCACAGAGGTTTTGGAGCTCACAGCAGAATGGATTTGTCCACGGGACAGATTATTACAAAGAGAGCGGTACCTCTGGACCCCAAAATCCCATCTCTTCCTAGAAAGAGAAACAGCAAGAGGGAAAAAAATTCATTCAAAGGACGTATTCTCATGTGTCGCATTAGTGTTTAATCTAGTCATTCTACATAACTGACACACTCTTTTCCTATTTGATACTGTACTATTTGTATGGTTACAAGTTTTATATAAATAAAGGTGACACTGTAAGAGATTCCTTGTTTCATTGAAATGTAAGATTTTTTTTGCTACTTTTCAAACTACTTCTTACAGTATATACAGATGTTAAAAATGGACCCGAATCCCAAATCTTCTTAAAATATGAAATTCCATCAAAATATGAATTATCACACTTTAAAATGTAAATATTTCAACATTTTTTGTGTGAAAATTATGTTTTTTCCATGTGTATTTTTATTAATCTAATTTCAGTAATGTTGTGGTATTTCAATTAGTTATACATCTTTTAAACATAATTTTTTTTATTTATATATGTATTTATTTATTATTATTATTTAGTTATTTTTTACATTTTTATTTTAGTGCATCAAATTAAACTAACTATTTTATTTTAGTCAACTATTTCAATTCTGCGCACAACAAGTGAAAAAATATTGTTTGTGTTTATTTGGGCAGCGAAAAAACTATTTACAGAATTCCTACATGTAAATCCACCACTGAACCACTCATAAGACAAATATGCAAGGGACAACAGCAACAACTCACTTGGCACAGCGGTCCAGAGCATCAGATAAATTGAGCGTTAACTCTGCTGCTTTGTCCACAAAAGATGCCTTCCTCCCTCCCCACACCACTTCCTTCCTGTGGATGATTTGGGCAGTGGAAGAGGTTCTGGCAGGGAAATAATAAAACACAAGAGAGCGATAGAAAGAAAGCTTTTTAGGTACACAACAAAGCTGGCTTTACATGAGCAGAACACATGTGGGATGGAGCAGTGTTTGAGATGACTACACCCTGTCTGCTCGCTTTAGTTCAGAGATGAGGGAGGAACATACTGATCCAAGCTGTTTACTTCCCACAAACTGTCTGTAATCTATAGCTTACTGTGGTAGGTGGAGTTCATGAAAGTAAAGGTCAATGCAAAAGGCCTACAGCTGTACTGGCAGAGGGAAAAAAATAAAACAAGTAAAACTAGAAGTCAACCACAACACTTATGTGCAACAGTAAGGTTCATCAGTTAACAATATAATGGATGGAATTAAATGATCTATGTTAGATCATAAAAATACCGCATTCACAGTGCATTAACTAATGTTAACAAACACAACTTGTGATTTTAATTATGCATTAGTAAATGCTGCAATAACTAAGATTAATAAATGGTGTAAAAGTATTGTTGGGTCGGTAAAATCAATACTTTTCTTCAGCAAGGATGCATGCAGTTGATCAAAAGGGACAGTAAAGGCATGTATTTATCTCCAGTGTGGTTTCAAATCAGCTTATTAGAATGATGAAACCTGTTCAATTAAATTGTAAAAACATTTGACAGTATTTCTGATCAGACTTGGTCATCCATGCTCTTTAACAAAGCTGGGAAGAGCAGACACACCTCTGAGACCCCGTCTTCTCTCCGGCTGTGTTGTGCTGTGTCTCGCTCTCAGGATGGACTTTGACTGATATATCGCTGTATCATAATGGAGACAACCGGTCACATGAAATCCCACAATAAACTCATCACAGCAATCAGGTCATCACATTCTCACATGCTGATCAAATGATCTGATAACCAATAATATACAGATACTCTACAGACATCAGTGAACCGAGGCATTTGTGTGTTTGCCATAGAGAAAAACATATTTGCTAAAATGTATTTATTTCATGCTAATTATACTAAAACCACAATTACATATTACATCCAGGCCTATTTAATAAAAATAACCAGCTATTGTACTGTTAGTAGACTATACTTAAAGTAACAATTAATTTTGTGCTAAAGATCTATAGATCACTAAAGATATATTGTAGTATATTTGATTGTACTGAAGTGGAGCTATTACAAGAACTTAAATCCTCATCATTAGCGACATTAAAACACATTTTAGGCTTAACATTAAGAAATGCGTGCATTGTACAGAAGCAGTACTCCAAATCAAGTCAATAGGCCTATATATATATATATTAGTGCTGCCAAACGATTAATAACGATTAAATGTATCCAAAGTAAATGTTTTTGTTATATATGTGTGCATGTTTATGTGGTTTATGAGGACACAAATGTGTATAATGACATGGGTATGACAGGTATTACAATATGAAGGTGTTTCATGAGGACATTTTCAGTGTCCCCGTAATTCAAAAGGTTTATAAAACATACTAAATGGTGTTTTTTTAATCTAAAAACGCACACAGTTTCCTGTAAGGGGTAGGTTTAGGTGTAGGGTCAGTGTAGGACAATATCACATACAGTCTGTACAGTAGAAACACCATTACACCTATGGAGAGTCCAAAAACCAACATGTATGTGTGTGTAAAAATGTATGTACGTGTAATATATATATATATACATACATCCAGTAAACACATATATTATGTAAACAAAACTTATTTAGAATGAGATCAATCACAATTAATAGTCTTATATTAAATATACTTGGACAATATTTGTCTCCTGTGCTAGTTTACCTGTCTGAAGTGGATGTGAGTTGTTTATCATAATTACTGCAGTTTTTAAGAACACTCTGGCATACTTCTTGAAGGAACTTCTGGAGATCTGAAAGATATGAACAGATGAAAACACAATTTATGTCATAAACACAAGTTTTACAACGAGGCAACATCATATTGTACATGTAGGCCACATAAGTAGGCCAGTTCCGCTCCGGACGTGCTGGTATTTATGCTTAACCTTAATCGATTTAATATTCTGCAAAACTCTCTTCTTCAAGTCCAACACATTTCTCTGCTCTGGAAGCAGCGTGACTGTGTAAGTGATCCGAGCGCGCCCTCTGCTGGACGATAGATGTTTCTACACACACAAATTACCACTGCATCCACATCAACAGAAGATGACAGCAGAAATTAACATTCAGCCCGTATATTCATCTAATAACTATTCAAACAGATTTATCACCATCTCCCTCAAACACAACACTTCATTAACTGAGACAAAACACATGCATCTTGAGTAAAAATGAAGTTTTCATTACATAAAACGAACCGGGAGACACAGATGAAAAAAGAAGACATAACTCTTGAATAAATTAGTTGGCTTCATGCCTCATAAATACAAACTATAAGGATGTCATTTTCAGATGTATTATCTATCAATAATATATAGACTTATTAAATTGGGAGATTAATCACGTCTATATAAGCTTACATAATAAATAATGACTGTTCAGTGATTATTCTCGAATACATTCTCACGCTGCAGGTTTTATCCCAAACCCAATTAAACCAGCAACAATAAAACTCCAGTAAAGAGGGATATCTTCCGAGTCCAGCTCTTGGATTTCACCCTTAAATCGTTTGGATTAGTCCCTCGCTCGATTAATTGGCACGATCCAAAAGAGGCTTTATTAGGCCTTTTGATTTCTTTTATAGGAAATGAAATAAACTGTAATGACTGAGCGAAAACAAAGGAAGCATTGCCAGGCTCCCGAGCTTTCATCAGGACTCGCTACTTCCCTCTGATCTGCTCTGTGGGGTCCAGAGAATTCCAGCTAATTATCTTCAGGCAAAAATGTAGGACACCTATAGTGTGCATTAGGCCCCTGTCACACAGTTGGGCCCAAATAAGCGCCACAGGAGCAGAAAACAGCACAGAGGATCCGTGCATTTAAAACCCAGGGAAGAATTCCTCAAAGATTCTCCGTCATGACAGAAAGGAAAGATTTGCACTGGCAAACTAGACTTTTCCAAAACAAGATTTCACAGGGATAGAAAAGAAACCATCATGCTGACTAAAGAGCTTCCTGGAAGTGTCTTTATCAAGCCACAAATCCAAATCTGATGGGTTCTTTTTTAAGCCTTCTTCTTTGTCCTGAGAGCCAAACAGCACAGCGCTGAAGTGCATGATGGTGATGATGATGGGATGCACTGTTGCCATGACAATGTGCTGCATGTGATTGTGTGTGACAGTTGAGGTGGCAGTGAGATGAGAAACAGATAACACTCGTTTTGTGCTCCAGCCGTCAAGAAGCAGACGGCAGAGAAACTCACTCGGGCTGTGAATGGATGAGTGTGTTTATCTGTATCAGTCTCACAGCAGCAACATAACATACCGAATATGTTCTTGACTTAGATCGAGGAAAAACTAAGTAAAATATGTAGTTTGATCAGAAATATACTGCTTTGTGAAATATTTTCTACTGTAAAAGATGTGACCCTGGATCACATAAAGAGCTGAACAATAATTGGCTGAAATACTACTGACTGCGTGGGTGCAAAAATTTGAAATATTGAGAAAATTACCTTTAAAGTGGTCCTGATGTAGTTATTAGCAATGCATATTATTAATCAAAAATAAGATTTGATATATTTATGGCAGGAAATAAAAAAAAAAGTCTTCATGCAACTTTACTTAACGATTTTTGGCATAAAAGAAAAATGGATCATTTGGACCCTTATAATGTATCGTTGGCTATTGCTACAAATACACCTGTGCTACTGATGACTGCTGCTGTGCTCCAGGGACACATATTTATTCCTGTGATGCGAGGTTACATTTTCAGCATCATTACTCCAGTCTTCAGTGTCGCATGGTCCTTCAGAAATCACTTTAACATGCTGATTTGCTGCTCAAGAAACATTTTTGATTTTTGTCAATGTTGAAAACAGTTCTTCTTAATATTTCTGTGTAAATAGTGACCCTTCTTTCCCGGGACTCTTTGGTAAAAGGAAAGTAATTTACAGCACTAATTAGAAAGCCTATGCAACATTATAAATGTCTTTACAGTCACTATTCGAAGAGGTTTTGCTGAATAAAAATACTACCCAAACCTTGGAATGCTTAAATGGGTTTATTGAATGTGTGTATTGTTTAAAAAGCCTAATTAAAAGTTTATCCATTTTATAAGATGGAGTCATTTTAACAGACTATATGACAGTTTAATGCATTGTTCTGAACAGTTTGATTTGTTATTCGTGTCCACTTGGGAGCTAGATTTCCATTATAGGCTTCTAAACTGATGGACGAGTTGAAATTGTCAGTGGCAATCAGTAGATTGCATCTGAAATATTCTTATAAAAGAGTCAAACTGTATCATCTTCCTGCATGTCTAAACCACTTAAGAAAATCACAGAGCTGTAAAGGGCTCATGTAAATCAGACAGAGTCATGATTGAGTTTGGAGGTTAACCAGCGTGACCTACATTCTGATGAAGAAGCCTCAGAGTCAGACTCTCGCACGCTCAGAGTCTCCATGCCCTTGGTGTAAGGAGACTCATCACAGGTGTGATCTGGAGCCGGAGCCAAAGACAACGAGCTGCCCGCTGATGACCCTGACACTGAGGAGGACAGCACACTGAGAGCGGAGGTCTTCCAGAGCTGATGTCTCCCTGAAGAAGCTCCTAATGGTCTGGATGTGAGCTGCCGCATCTGTTGGAGAGGAAGAAAAGAGAATCACATGAATATTTGTAGAGGTTATACTTCAACTCAAAATAAAGAGAGAATTACACAATTTTTTTATAATGATTTTATTTTCAAGGCAATTAAACATCTTCAACAGAACCACCTCAAATCTTAATAAGAATATTATTATTAGTTAATTATAATATGATATATATAAATATTTATTTATAAAAAATTGAACACACACATATATGGATGTATTGTGTGTATGCGAGTGTGTTCATATATATATATATCGTTTTTATTTTATAATTTTAGTTACATTATATATATATATATATATATATATAGAGAGAGAGAGAGAGAGAGAGAGAGGTGAAATTCCTTATATATACTGTATATGTGTGTGTATCTCAAAAAATACATATTTTAAATCTTGATATTTCAATAGATTCATTCTTTCACTCCAAAAAAAAGAAAAGAAATTATGTTCTATACGTGTATTATATGTGCTAATTAGTCATTTATAGATTCATTTACCCCAAAATAACTACATTATACCCGGAGAAACATCTGAAGAATTTGTTTGGAAAAGCACATTACTAAAAAATATTTGTTATATCTCCAAGTTTTTTTTCTATTAACTGGACTTTCACAATTTACAGAATTAAAATGCTGAATTTTGGATGCATTTTCTTTTGACCTTGCACCGGCCAAGACACTTTGAAGTTAGTAAAGAGGTCATCTGACAAGAACGAAGAACCCTGCTGTACTGAATGCACTATTTTTGCGCTATATTAGTGTCTAGCAAACAGCTTGCTAATATTGTGCTGCACTGCAAACACCCAAAGTGTCTTGATGGAGGCCACAGTGGGGATGATCACACAGTTACCAGCTCAGACGCTTCTCCACATAACTGTTATGCAAAATGGGTGTTTAAACAAGCTTCTTCCTACAGACGGTGTAATTAGCCCTTTGCTTCTTTACTGTGTTTTCCAGAAAGCAGCTAGTGTTGCACACTTGTCTAAACCCGGTGGCGTGTTTAAGAAGAACAGAGCTCCAGCGGAGCCACAGCTACACAAACATTTCAGAGTAAAAGAGTCAATTTGGAGAAGAGAACCTTCGGCGGGGCGATAAACTGCTCCCACTTGGCCTCTATTGCCTTTTCCTTATTCAGTCTCTTTATCGGGGCTCTGCTCGATCCAGGGTCCCTGAGAGATACAGAGAGAGAGAGAGAGAGAAGGACAGACACAGACAGATAAAGAGACGTGCAAAATTTCTTGACATATTAATTATTTGCGTGATCTCTCCATAATGTGCTCGCCAAACCTGGAATATTATCAGAATTGTATATGTCACCTTGAGAGGACGGGGAGAAATAGAAGGAAGGAGCAAAACAAGCGTGAGCTCTCTCTCCTCCTGGCTTGAGTCTTAACGGCGGCTGATAAAGTTTCATTATTTTTTGTAATATCTGCTCTCTGCCGTGCTGTACCATTTTCCCATAAAGCTTCACTTTATTGGAAATTGGATTCTGGGATGGTAGAAGCCCCTCCAGGCTCTTCTGGGAGACGCTTCTTACAATCTCTCTCCCTCTTTTTTTCCATTTGTTTTGGCCTCGCTCTCTCCGTCCATCACCAGCGCCAACCTGTAGCTCCAGGAGATGAAGGATTAAATTCTCTCCTCGCTCTTTTTCCTCTGTATCTCTCTATTTAACACCACCTAAATTCCACGGTTTCATCATTTCTCCATTAACTCTGATCCTTGTTGTTCCCGTTCGCTGTTGTTCCTGTAGGATCTCATTAGTGGTGAAGGCTAAGGCGAGTATCACTTTTAGTGATTCGAACAAACCCCTGAACTCAGGAATTAAACTTCGGAGCAGTATTAGTAAAGAGATGAATAATACCCCGAACAAAAGGTCTGTCAAGGAGAAAAGACTTTTAGCACAAATATTCTGACATATACTTTAAAATGTTTTGGTAACTCGTCATTTTAGGGTCTCTTAACTAGTTTCTTATTAGCATGCAGATTACTAGAATATGAGCTATTATTAGTGCTAATTAAGCACGTATTAATACCTTATTCTATATTAATGCATATCGCATATATTGCACTGTATACTTTGGCTGCCAGACTCTGATTAACATATATATATCTGACTATTCTTAAATATATTTAAGCATGTAATATAATAAATAAATTATTATATAAAGTTTTTATATAGTATATGAACCCGTGAACCCTTATACAATATAAAATATCAGATTAGGTCACAAGTGCTTGTATCCTAAAATACGATGGTACAAAGGTATGAAAAAAGGTACAAATCTAATGAGGTCATGACTTGAGGGGACACGGTCTGGTTGAATGTGTTAGTGTGGTTCGGTCGACACATTACAGTATGTTATATAGAGACTTTCTACACAAAATTCCAGCTTTAATCTCTGTTTAACAAAGATGCACAATTTTTTTTTAAGTATCAGACTCAATTTTATACATGAACAGACGTGTTGGCAATCACTACGCGCACATGAAAACCAATTAAACTGAATCAGCAGGCACTTGAAAGAGGTTACACCTTCCTAAAATACAGAAAAAGAGTGCTAATTAGCAGAACACACAACATTAAAAGCCTGTTTAAAATTGAGCCACTGTACAATTTGCACTACTCTGCACAAAATCACATGCTACCGTCCGAAGGTTTGGGTTCGGAAATGTTTTCTTTTTATATATTTGAAAGAAATCTCTTAAGCTCACCAATTTGATCAAATATGCATTTGTTACATTAAAAAATGCAGTAACAAAACAGTAACAATTTACTTAATACTAAGGACTATAAAAGCCGTTAATTAATTATGTCTTGTAATGCACCTGTTTATGCATTGCTTAACCTCATGAAGCATTATAAGCACAGTTAATACATCATAACACGTATCAACTCATTGTGACACCGTGCATTTTAAATTTGGTTCTGATTATTTATGCAAAGATATAAGGTATGTATTACAATTCACATTATGAATAATTAAAATGCATCACACTGTTTAATAACCTTTATAATGCATTATACATAAAGTGTTACCAAAAGAAATTTGAATGATTATTTACTATTCAGTCTAACAGTTTTCTGTTTGAATATATTGTATCATGCAATTTATTTCTGTGATAAAAGCTGAATATTCAGCATCATTACCCTTCTGTCACATGATATGAATCATATTAACATGCTGACTTGCTGCTCAAGAAACATTTCTGATTATTATCTGTTCATTTTTTATTCATATATTTACAGGAAATACAGTCTTTGATGAACAATACATTTAAATCTTTTGTAGCATTATAAATAAGATTTCTGCTGTCACTTTTAACCCTCACATTGCAATGCATCTGCTTCTACAAAATGCAAACAAATAGTTAAATTATGCTCTTGAAGACCACTGACCAACAAAAATAGATGCTGTAGATCCTAAGCGACATGGTCTGTAATGTATATTGGAATGGCTCAACACACATCCTCTGAAAGCACTGGCCTAGTAAGGAATGCTCCGGGATATAGTCATTTTAAGATTACAGGTTCAAGCCCTGGAACAGCCCGTTCAAGTACTAGAACACAGTTGTGCCCTTGAGCAAGGCAGTTAACTTTAGGTTATTCCAATGGGGATGGTCAATGTAGAAGGAATTCTGGAAGATGCTGTGGGTAAAAATGTGGCTGCTAAAAGACAAACCAACCCACTAAAAGCAGATTGACCGAACAGAACAACAAATAATCACACTATGCTCATATTATGGCAATTAAAACTGATTTAAATCTCACCCACAGGCCACAAACTCACATGCAGTATATATTTGCTGCGTTTCCATACAAAATAATGTTATCTTAACATGTTCACTGTCAGGTCATCATTTATTGATATTCTGCACTGAAGAGTTCTTCAAATATTAGCCTGTTTAATTAAGGCAGAGAATATTTAAATGTGTTCATTTTTTTAAAGCACAATTTGCTTCACTTTGGGTTATTTGCTGTGTGCGTGAAGGTTTTGGTTAATCCAGTTGCTACTGGTATGTAATGAGGATTATTGTGAACTTGAAACAAGCTATACGTAATATAAAGTTAATCGTTTCATTTTGGAATCAGAACACCACAGTTAAGTGAGTAAGATAAGTTTCCTTTCGTTTCATAGTTGAACTCAAGACTAGATTCAATTCTAGACCCCTCAAGACACAGATCTAAGCAGTGGTGGTTCTACATGGAATTGACCTTTCGCAAAACCCCGCCCCAAAACGGCCATTGTCCAATCACACATCGTAGCAACGGTTACACAGGAAAAATTGCAGAGTTGTTTTTCCAGAGTTAATATTTTTTTCCTCCAAAAGAGTTATTTTTGCTCTAATTTGAGTATGCAGAGTAAAATTTGTGCTTAGAGTGGGAGCAAAATTTCAGAGTAACTGTGGCTCCTCCCCGAACTGTTTTCCTTCCTTCGTTGATCCGCCATTACTGTTAATCACGGCCATGGACTGGTGCTGCTCGTGAGTTTGGAAGAGATGTGCTTCTGTTGGATGGTAAAGTAAGTAAAGTCTTATTTATTTTAACAATGTTCACCTCTGCTCTGAGCTCAGATCGTTTTGCCACGTTTTGATCATTACAGAGAATGTTCCTCGTGTTAGCTC
>JAUMHQ010000053.1:732157-753695 GCA_032361165.1 Enteromius paludinosus | reverse complement strand
AAAAAGTAGAAGTACACAAAAAACCTACTCAATTACAGTAACGCGAGTAAATGTAATTCATTACTTTCCACCTCTGGTAAACGTCAAATGCCAAATTTAAAGTCAGTTCATAAATGAATCACCTAGCAATTCCAATTACCAGGATCATAATTGTTCTAATAACCAACAATGAGATTAAATGCAAGCTTATTTTCCCGCAGGGGACGTATGGCCTTTCTTCACAACCCAGAAAATTAATCATTTTTGTGTACACTGACCCTGACATTTTTAGGGTCTTGATGTGGCATTTAAGCTCTTGACTTCATTTAAAGATTGTTTCGCATTTGCCACAGGTGGAGGAAACCGCTGGAGGAAAACAACAAGATGAGCCTCAAACCGAGGCCAAACCAGAGTCATTTGAAGGAGAAACCGTCTCAGCTGGGCTTCCCGAACCAGACCAGCAGTCTGTATCTGAAGTAGATGCATCTAGAGAACCACAACCCCAGTCCATCTCAGAAGCTCCCGCTGAGTCTGGAAAAGAGCAGGTCGCTGACCCGGGAGACGAGGACAAGGAAGAGGGTTTTCTAGAGGTCACTGAGAGCAGCGAGCGAGACGAAGACAAGCCTCAGGCTCCAGAGACTCCAGACACCATCACCCCGGAGCAAGGAGAGCAGGCAGAGGTCATGCAGCCTCGAGAACTGGAGGGCGAAGAGGGATATACAGACCCTGCTGTGACAGAGGATGAGCAATCAACCTTCGGGCAAACCCAAGAGGTGTTCACCCCTCAGCAGATGCTCCAGAAGGAGATGGATGTAGACAAAATGTAGGCTGCAATATAGCAACATCCCAGCTCTTTCCTTAGCCTTCGAATTTACTGTAACATGCATCTTCTTAGCACTAATAAAGACCTGAGCATAATTGTGTGAAGCTTCTTGTTGTGCTTTACAACAACACTAGATTAATCAGCAAAAGCTGAGAAGTGTTTCGAACTGAAGGTGACAGGTGGAGGTTGTCAAAGTGGCACCTAGTTCACTTCTTGTTTTGCTTCCAGAGAATTTTATAAGCTTGAAAATTATGTCCCTTGAGAAGTAAATATTGTATAATTCTCATCTAGCTCGGATGGTTATGATTCCAGCGCCTCTTGAGCATGGTTATATTCCTGATTCATTAACCTCAAACCCTGAAAATGATACAACGTGAGAGCGCGGATCGATTTGGGGAGAGAAATCCAATGGGCAAACACGTCAGTTAATCAGCAGTGGAGTACCGTTTTCTTCAATATTTTCTGTCCGTGTCCTCATCGAGGAGATTGAAAGCGAGCCAAAGTGTTCAGAATAATCTCCACACTAATCTGTCACCCAATTACCGCCACTGTGCAGAAACAACTCCCATGGAGTCGCTCCCATAAGCACACAGCCAATCTGCCAAGAGAACACCCAGATGTGATAGAGGACAGAGCACTGAGAGAAACCCAGGAAAGAGAGATGCTTGATTTATTACACGACGGCATCAGGAGGTTATATAAGTGGGATAAGCAAACAGGTGTAAAGCTGTCGGAGAAATAACAACCGCTGTATCTGTAATACAGCTCGTTTATTAACTTAACAGGTTTGCAGAGAGGAGTAATAAACAAAACGCTTGCTTTCGTAAATGTAATTTATTATAAAAAAGCAGAGCATACATCACTACACAAAAAGAAAAAAAATGCACACAAATAGGAAAAGAAGAAACAATAAACAGCTTTGAGAAAGAGCTCCAGCATTTACGGCCAGTTCTCAGAGAAGATCATAGAAATAGTCCAACGTGACGAATACTCGGATGATTAAAATAGCACTTCCATTTGAACCAGACGAGTTTAGAAAGTCCAAACATACTCTGCACAAGTATGTAAACATGTTACGTCTCAAAGTAATTTAGATTGCAACACAAACATGCATTGCTTTGCCAGTGTTGTCCTCTATTTGATCAGAACATGATGAAGCAGAAAGAGAACTTTACTAGAAGATTTGTTAGATGTAAGTTAGATCTTGTGTCGTTCCAAACCTGTATGACCTTCTTCTACGAAACACAAGAAGACATTTAAAAAAATATTTAAAGGATGCTTTGAAGAACTTTTTTTGAAACTCAAAGCGGTTTAAAATAACATTGGATTATTTGTGGACAAAAATGTTCTGTGTTCCATTGAGACAATGAAGTAATAAATTTTTGGAACTAGAGTAAATGATGAGTTTATTTTTGGGTGAACTATCCTTTTAAATTGCTGATATTTGAAGGGAACTTTATCGCCCCCTTGAGGACGCAAATTTGTCATTGCAATGTTTAACCATTTAAGTACTTGCGTAGAGTATGTACATTTTTTATTACAGAAACTCGTCTGGTCTCATGGTATTTTGGTACCTTTCCCTTGACTGGTATCTCACATCACATTCATTTTTCTTCATTGACGTAGTAACTGAAAGATGCTGGTTTTTGATCCAACCATGTACCATGTACACATTTGATTAATGGACTACTCCCTAGCAGATTAATGACTTTTGAATTAAGTAAATTTATGAAACTGATAAAACTAGATTTTGGCATTGGCGTGGAACAAAAACCAAGGGCAAGTAAGCTCGCTTTCACTCCCTGGCTGCAAAGACTTCGGCTGAAGCCATACTGGGCTCCTGAGATCTGGCCTCGGGTTCTTCCATGAGTTCTGAGGGCATTTCGTTGCTGTAGAGGTAGTACGGAGGGGTCTGCCGGGCTTCTATGATGAGAACCCCTTCCGGAGACAGAGAGGCGAACACAGTGAGAGGATCCACATCGGACGGGATTCTGTGAAGAAGAAAAACCAAAATGATCGCAAAATGTGGTTTTAATGCATTTCAGTACCTTTTACTCTTTCTTAGGTTGAAGAACCTTTTAATAAATCTATAATAAACCTTTCTTCATGGAACAATCAATGCCAGTAAAGATATACCTTTTTGATACAGATCGAACCAGATTCTAATTTAGACCATCATAAATAAAAGGCTTAAATGTGACCCTGGACCACAAAAACTAGTCTTAAGTAGCACGGGTATATTTGTAGCAATAGCAAACAATATTTTGCATGTCAAAATGGTTGATAGGATATTAAGTAAAGATCATATTGCATGAAGATATTTTGTAAATTGCCAGCTTAACTTAATTTCTGATAAGTAATATATGCTATATGTATATGTAATATATATTTTTTGCACCCTCGGATTCCAGATCACATACTGTATAAATCTCAATGTCAAAAAATGTACCGTTATGACTGGCGTTGTGGTCCTGGGTCACATATCTAGATGCAAACCATAATTTTGGCACTTTTTTGCATTTCTGAAACAAAGCCTGAAATAATGTTACATTTTGACCAAGGTTAGCTCAATATTAACAAGTGTTATTGCCTGAACATAACATAACCCAGGCTAATTGAGTTTTAACTTACGTCTAGAGTTGATATTAACCCAGAATCGTGCAATGCGTACTCGGTATATCCTCATTTTGGTTTAATTTCCAACAAACTTCATTTTCTGTGTGGCAGCTTGTGGCTAGAAGATAACTCCCAATGCATTTCGTGGTTTTCATTTAAATGTTCTGCCTGCCATCACTTGCAATGAGAGAAAGAGAGAGAAAGCGAGCGAGTTCTGCTCCCTCCAGGTGCTGGGCTCAGAAATAGAGTCTGTTGCCAATTATTACAAATCGCCTCCTGATGCAAAGTTTATCACCAGAAATTTCCATCTACACACTTGTCTAATCATCCGGCAGGCAGACTGACTGCAGCCGTTTTAATGAGAGCAGTTCTTACTCTCTGTTTGAATTGTGATGCCTTTAAGCCTGGATTACCATAAATTCATATCTGCTCTACAGAGAAAGGGTGGAACTTGTTTTGAACATGAATGGATGGTGATATCATAGAAAGTCACTTCCTGTCGGTCTTCTTCTGCAAAAGTCTAGAGGTGGGGGAGCTTTTTTGGAGATTTAAGAGGCTTGATAAAACAATTGTGCAGTGTTCAGCAATATA
The DNA here is from genome assembly GCA_032361165.1 of Enteromius paludinosus. Taxonomy (NCBI): domain Eukaryota; kingdom Metazoa; phylum Chordata; class Actinopteri; order Cypriniformes; family Cyprinidae; genus Enteromius; species Enteromius paludinosus. Next base: position 749,686 of record JAUMHQ010000053.1, on the reverse strand, counting down.
TTACTAAATGAACTGCGAAAGTCAACATGCAAACCTTTCAGAAACTCCACTCACATACTATTGTAAAAAATAAACCCTCATATGTAGCACACTGCCAGTTATTTATAGAGTTTAACTCTAGAAGTTTCTAAACTAAGCATGAGATCCCCTATTCTGACAAGCATAAAATATACAAAACCTGACCCTTTCTAATTAGATTTATTCCAGTGATGGTAAAACTATTTTTTTCATCAATGTTCTCAATGTCTTATGATCCTTTAGAAATCATTATAATGTGCTGCTTAACATTTTGAGCAAACCATGATACCTTTTCCTCAGAATTCTTTGAATTCTCAGAAATCTTTGTAAGATTATGCCGTCACTTAAACTTTAATGTGTCCTCATTGAATAAAAGTGGTAAAAAAAAAAATTGCACTGACCCTACATCATATAAAACTACATTTAATAATAATCTCAGCCGTGAGAGGACACAACAGAGAGAGAGTCAGACAGAGATACAGAGACAGAGAGAGAGAGAGACTCTGAGCTTCGTCTGTCATCATGGCCAAATAAGGCTGGAAGGTTCCATGCTTGTTGCCAAGCTTCTGTGGAGTTTATATAAACCTTATCATGTAGCTGCCTTCAGTGGCCTGACGCTGCTCAATCAGCAGAGCAATGCTACAGTCGTCCTGCGCAGACACAGAGCCTGAGACTTCATTCAATACTGACAGCTATCAGGAATAAAGGTTTAATTAAAAACGGATTATTCTACCCAGTACTTGAGCATGACCTATATCTTCTGTAAGAGTATTGTGATCTTAGCTCGGCAGAATGCTAATGTTCAAACCAGCTGAGAGTCTTTTCTCAATATACCAGCATGACTGAGGTAGAAGAAAGACTTAAATTAGTGTTGAACGTTTGGGTTCCTAACCCTAACACTTGTTAAGGATTATGGATGTAGAATAAGGTCTTGTAGAAAAAGGCATTACAGCCAGTATGCGCTTAATACACGAGTTCGTCCGTGCCGGTAATTAAAGTAAGCGAGGCTTGTTTGGCGTGTCGACCAGGAAGGATAGTCAGGGTTAGGAGGACTGCCGAGCCCTGAGTGCTCCCCCTGGTGAGGAGGTGGGATACTGAGATCGAGGTCCTGAAGGAAGGGAATCTGTATATTTATAGGGAGTGTCGAGAGATTTGAGATAAGTGGAAGATTGGTGAGGCGGAGACCGGCTATTGATTACCTGTGCGAACTCCTCCCGAAATTGGTTTTATAAACAGCATTTAGCACGTATAAATGGCTAATATTCTAGTAATAAGCCTGCTAATAAGCAACTAATGGGTGTAACCAACCGTGTTACCACAGTTTATTAAAAAAAGTATTTTATGTTCATTTATTTGATTGAAAAATACATTAATATTGTGAAATATTATTACAATGTAAAATAACCATTTTTCAATACTAATATGATTCAAAATGTAATTTATTTCTGTGATGCAAAGCATCATAAATCCAGTCTTCAGTGTCACATGATCCTTCAGAAATCGTTCTAATATCCTGATTTCCTGCTCAACATCACCAATATTATCACCAATATTCATATTATATTATCCTACTCAATTTCTTTTTATTATCAATGTTGCTTAATACTTTTTTGCAAACTGTGATTTTTTAAAAACAATTACTGTAAGAGGAAATACAGGCATCTTTTATATCGTTAAAAATATCATCACTGTCACTTTTGATGAATTTAACGTATTCACGTTAAATTTAATTAATAATGAAAGAAACTTTCTGGATTTGCCAAACTTTTGACTGATAGTGAGCGTCTCTTGTGTTAGAATACTAAAATAGTGCTGCATTTGTTCAATAATTGAATTCCTTTTCTTTCTTAGAGTTTCTTTCTCGGTCTCTGTCAGAGAAACGACGTGGTGACAAAAAAACTAAATAAATCAAAAAGGGGAAAAAAATCAAATCACTGTGTCGCTTAATTACTGCAGACATCAGAGCCACAGGATATGTTGTCAGAGCCTAACAAGAGGTTCCTTTTCCATTTTATCTTCTAACTTTGATTCTTTTTCTCTGCCTCTACCATTCAATTTGACTCTGAAGAGCGAGAAGAAAGCCGAGAGGTTGGGGTGGGTGGAGGAGTGGGAATGCTTTGTGTTGCTTTAATAACTCCGAGTGACATTCCTCAGTTGCTTCATCATTCTAGAAGCTTCCAAATCAGTGGCCTCCGGAAACTTTTGATACAATCGTGATACTTACTGAATTTTCTTGGTGAAGTTTTTGGTAACAATTCCACCCTCGTCCTGCTTTTCCTCGTGCTTCCCTGGTGAAAAGACATAAAAGCGGTAGTTAACGCAGAGATCGATGTCTTCGATGCGACCATACAACACTTATCAGCTTTTATATATGATGTGTACAGAGCTGCTTTTGCTTTAAATACAATGTCAATATACACAGGTATTACTGATTGCTCATGAAAAGCTACAATGTAGCGCACAGAAGTGTAACCTTTACCACACTGACATTAAATTAGACTCAAACAGGTTTATAGTCTAAGACTTTCTGGCCATATTGGGCCTTCTTTGTTGAAGTCCCTTCAGGTTTTACAGCCATTGTAAAGGCTACACTATATTCTGTGCTATTTCAAATGAAGACGGCTTGTTTAAAAGCCTCTTGGCCTCATTCTCTGCAGCTGTTGGTCACTAAATGCCAGTCATGCCTCGCCGCGGCCCACATATCTACAATAACTGGCTCTTCAGAGAACGCTATGAGCATATAAACACATTTGATGGAAAATGAAAGATTTTCCATGTTAATATATTAGTGCTGTCAAATGATTAATCACATCCAAAATAAACGTTTTTTTTTACGCAATACACACATGTATTTATTTATTTTTTAAATGCTATGTTTATATATTAAATATATTTATAAATATAAAAAATATATAAATATTTCAAAATATATACATGCATGTACACAACACACACACATACAGTACATTATGTAAATACAAACGTTTATTTTGGATGCGATTCATTATTTTACAGCACACACACAAATACTGTATATATATATATATATATATATATATACAGTATATAGTGTATGTACGAAAGGTTAATTCTGCCACATTTTAGATCTTAGAATTGCAGATTATAAACTCGTAATTGTTTAAAAGTTTACAATTTTTTCTTCTAATTGCACATTTATATCTTACGATAGCTGACTTGTTGTCATCTGTTTACATGTTACAACTGGGACTTTTTTCTTGGAAATCAATCTTGTAATTTTTTGTCTTATTTCCAGCATTTTTAAAGCATATCTCACAATTACGACTTTTTAATCATAATTGCGAGTTTATATCTTAGGTTATTAACTTGCAACTGCAAATCTGAGGGTTTTTTGTTCCTTTTTTTCTCCAAATTTTGTTTCTACATCTAAAAGTTGTGACTTTTTTTCACAGTTGATTTGGAAAGAAAATTTCAATTGCGGGAAAAAAAAGGCTGAATTATGAGAAAAAAACTTCACTGTGAGATAAAAAGTTGCAACTTTGTTTGATTTTCAAGGTGTTTCAAAACTGGTCACCAAGACATTAGAGCATTGGGTGGTTCACTTTGATATCTGTGTGTGACGCTTTTAGAACGAGGTTGTGTGACGTGGAGTGTGACTGAGTGACCCAGCTGCCATACCAACACTGTGTTTCTAAAAATCCTTCGCTCTCTCCTGAACTCTGAACTTGTGTCCTGCTGTCACAGTCAACAAATATAAAGTATTTCTGGAGCAGACAGCAACTGCCCTTTGCCCTTTCCGCTTTATAAGTTTTGCTAAAGAACTTAAGTCATTAAAGAGAAAGAAAAAAAACGCAAGGGAAGACGCGCGGTGTGGGACTCTCTGTTTGAGGTCTAATTCAGTGTGTTTATGCGAGTGATCCTCAAGGGATCTCAGCAGGTGGCTGATTACAAGAGATTTGCTGGTAATGTGCAAGTCATGCCAAAGGCCTTCCATTCTCAAACCACAGTCGAGAGACAGCAGCACGGATGTATGGAAGAAACATATGGAGCCCAAAAGGGCATTATTTTTCTTTTTATATTTAATTAATCAATTAAGTATTGTTTGGGGGAAGCAGAATAAAAGTTGCACATAAAAATAAACTAAAATAAAATGTCTTTTTTTTTTTTTTTTGTTGTGTTGGTTATATCACTTAAAATTATAATTGGTATTAAATTAGAAAAACAAATTTAGAAAAGTATAACTCATACTTAAGCAGTTGTGAGCTCTATGCAAACAAACGAATGCATACATAAATTAATAAATACATTTGAAAAAATTTTATATACTAAAAGAGTTAAATACTTTGCAAATAAATATGTAAACAAACAACAACAACAAAAAATGTAGAAAAATAAAAAAACATACTGAAGGAGTTAGATTATGCTTTATGTAAAATAAATTAATTAATTAATACTTAAATACGAAAGATTATGTATTGTCCTGTGAAAAGAGGCCCAAATGTACCAAATAATCGTATGGCAATAAACATTTCATATCATGTCTCCTTTTCAGTTTTACTGGTTGTATGTATATATATATATACAGGTATATATATATGTGTGTGTGTGTGTGATTAATTTATTTCTAGGCTAGGCAATTTGTAATACTTGACCGCAAAACCAGTCATAAGGGAGAGAGAGAGTTATACATGATCTGAAAGTTGAAACTTTCCATTGATGTATGGTTTGTTAGGACAGGACAATACACAACATTTGGCTGGGATACAACTATTTGAAAATATGAAATCTGAATGTGCAAAAATAAATAAAAAAATATTGAAAGGAAAATTGCTTTTAAAGTTATCCAAATGAAGTTATTAGCATGCAACTAATTAAAAAGTATTTATATATTTAAGTTAAATTTACAAAATATATTTCTGGAACATAATTATTATTTAAATATACCCTAATCATTTTGACCCATATAATGTATTATTAGCTGTTGCTATTTATGCCAGGTTTTGTGCTCCAGGATCACACATGTTATCGATTCCTCATGCTTCTCAAAGTTCAGATGTGTTTTCTCACCTGACACCTCTACAAAACCATCTTTAGTTTTGACATTAAGCTCCTCAGGACTGAAGCTGTGCACGTTCACGCACACTTTCCACGGCTCGTCTGGGTTGGTGAGAGGAGCGCTGGATCTGCGTGGCCCCTCGCTGTATCTGGCGCTGAAGCCCCGCGGGAAGCCCGGACGCAACGGGCCCGTCCACGGCGCGTCAAGACGGGTGCTCATTCGAGGTCGTGCCCAGCCGGGCCAGTCCATAGATAATTCGTCGTGAAAAGGTGGCAGTCCAAAGTCATCGTCCATAAATCGAGACGCGAGCGACTGTTCACGAAACGGATCCCTTGGAATCCTCTGTCGGTTGCCCATAGTGTAGTAATCCCCTTCTGCCATGGTGAAACTAGGAAAATAGTGACTTTAGAAAACTTTTCTCGTTCAAAACGTCACGTTCCTGTTAAAGGTCCGAAATTAAAAACTTATGAAAAAGAGCGCAGTTTGAAAAGGTTTCCAGGCGCGTAATTACGCACCCAAGTTTACGTGTAATACTGCGCTCATGTAGGAGTTCTAGAAGTTTACTGACGATGTAAGCTCTTTCCTCTGGTTTATATGTGATTTACCGGTCTACAAAGTCCAGAAAGTGCTCGGCGGCACACGACAGCTGACTAAAGACCCTCCCTGTCCAAGTTTAGACCCCGGGCTGTGACTGGCTCCACCGGACAGCGACTGGTCCAATCTCACCCTCCCCCAGATGACTCATTCACTTCATAATAGAAAACTACTCACTCCTCAAGGCCGGAGAGGAGTCACACACGCATATGAAGAACACTAATAATGTTCTAAACACGAAATGTGACGAAATGCAGCAGAGGCATGCGGTATCTGCTTCTCCTTCTTCAGATTCATTCGTCACGAAGAGTAAAGTAGAAAGATGAGCAGGAAAAACACGCAACAAGTTATATTTCAGGATGTCTTCTATCTGCTCGAAAGTATGCAGTGGCCCAAAAAGACTCACTTTCAATGTCATGAGACAACAAAATATCAAACCAACGGATAATAACTGAAATATAGCACTTTTCTTACAGAAAAAAAACAAAGGAAACACTTAAACAACACACGTCAATCACACTTCTGTGAAATCAAACTGTTGTCAGCACATTCAGTTATGTAAAGAACAAAGTATTTAATAAGAATATTTAATTCATTCAGATCTAGGATGTGTTATTTTAGTGTTCCCTTTATTTTTTGGAGCAGTGTATATATATCTATATATCTATATATATATGACCTTAAGATCAACCACATACAAGTAATATGTATGTATATATATATATATATATATATATATATTGAATGTTATTATGTAGATGCACTCAATTTGCAAAAGGTAACTGTAGAATTGTGCACATAAGTAAATGCAATATTTCAATATCAATATTTATACTTTTTAGTTTATATTTCTACTTTTTCACATAGTTTGCACTTATCATGGCATTCATTGTGGACAAAAAAAATAATTTAAATGTACAGGGAAACCTTTTCTCTACACATGCACATGACAATACCTGCAAAAATCACCACTTTGGGTGACTCATCTTACCCCACTATACAAGGAAATATCTTCAGTGTGAGTAAAGACAGTGCAATTTCAAGGAAGCAAAATACTGGGTGAATTCATTAGATGAATAATTTATTTAGAACTCTTCGAATATCATTACATAGTCAGACCACAGAGAACTAGTCATTAATTTACTTTAGCAAGGGAGACATTGATACTCTTGTGCACATAGACAACAGTGTATATACATTGTAGAATAGGGGAAACTGAGGAATGTTCTTGACATAATCTTCCAGACTGACCTCCTGCGTTGAGGATTTTAACATTGCGCAAAAACACAGACTTGCTTGTTTTACACCTTCACCGCTCGTTCGGTGCAAAAATAAACAAATGACTCATATTACAGGTCATTTTTGCAATTACAGAGCCAGATTTGGTGAAATCGTTTGGACTCACGGCAACATTTCAGCACGTTTTGTTTTCTAGATTAAATGATGTAAACGAGAAAGCCAGCCTTGTAAACAGTCAGTATCATGACTCCATCTCAATAAATAAAGCCCATGCCTAATATCGCTGGCATATTTACACAATGGATTTACATAATCATTTACTAAACTCATTTACGGTTTGAGACGAGAGAACAAGATGAATTTAACAAGATACACTTCAAGTTTTTCAACTTTCATCTACAACTTATTATCTGTACAAGTGTCAGAACTCACAACAGTCAGACAGCTAATAAAATACAGTGCATAGAGATCACCATGCCTTCATTTAACAAGCACTCCAATAGACTTCATGACACAGAAACAAAGAAGCTGCCATCATCTGTCAGGATGAAGGGGATGATTTTTACACGCCGTTTCATCAAACGTCATGGCCCACCAAATATATATCTTTGATCCTTAAAAATAAAAAAATCTTGATCTAGTCACACGGATTTCTCCTGACAGGCCTCTTCATTTCTCCCTTACGTGTAATCAATAAATATGCTTTCGTAAAACATTCATATTCATAAGCATCATTGTGTGTGATTTCATAGGGATCTTTAAACTGTGGGGTTTTGAGGGAAACGGTCACAAATAAATGACACAAGTAAAAAAGTTTTTTCTTTGTGAATATCAAAGGTCTTACCTTATAAATAATTCTAAATAATAAATATTCGAAACACATTATCAGAAATGATCACAGATTCAAAAACAAAAACAAAACTGAGCAATAAAAGAATAAATAATTGAAAAATTATACACAGCTCATTATAATAATTCATTATAGCAGTGCTTTGAATCTCAGAAAGAACAGGGCCTCTTCTTTGCTCGCTCGAATCCTACAGATAAAAATATCTTTCTGCTTCTTGAGGTCTGCGTAATTAATATGTACGTTAACGTATTTGGTACGGTTGCCACAAGTGGAGCACATCCGCTGCATTTTGATTGTCCACCATCATCTCCATCACAGCCAATGACATTTGAATTGTTTTCCAGTTCAACAGAAGATAAATAAAGCTGGCATTTGGGCTGATGGGGTGTGCGTTTGCCAGTGGGGCCGATCTGGATGGCGCATTTTTCAAAGCCAAGGTGTGGGCAACACAGAAGCAATAAATCTTTCCCCTCAAGCGCTTTTGACATCTCCTATAAAAAAAGAACACACTAGAAAAATACAATAGATTCATACAGTACATGGGCATGGCTACGGCACCCTGCGCTTCCTTTTATCTGCTATGTGTGTTTTGATAAACGACTAACAATATCCTCACACCTATGAGCCAAACAAGGGATAGCAGAACTCACAGATTGAATCTCCTGGTCCGGTCTTTCCTACAACAGCAGGCTTTTTGATTGATAGACAAGTTTTCCTTTGAGCGGGATGGATGAAAGCACACAGTTTAGTACACAACAATATGGAAAGCTTCAGTCTTATCTGACACTGAACAGATGATCCTGTCACTGCCTGGTGTTCCACGTCTAAGCACAGCGTGTTCTCGGAGCCGCTCCATTTCACTTCCAGTTACAGTGAGATGGGGTCCTGGGATTGCGCTGTAGCTCAACTTTCTGGCGTCTGGTTCTTAGCGCCGGGCTCGGCTGTAGCTCACTACTGAGTCATAGCTTCTGCTCCGACTGCGACTGCGTCTGCTGTACATAGAGTTCCACGACGAGCTGCGACTGTAGCTCCTGTATGACGAGTACGAGCGACTGCGACTGCGTGATCGACTGAGAGAAAACAGACGCCAGGACAGGAGGCTGGAGGACCGGCTGCTGACCGAGGGACTGGGGCGGTAGTATGGGATCGGCCTCTTTCTGGCACTGTGCAGAAACGAGAATACAAACGATCGTGTGTTAATACATCGTTTTGGACACAGCTGAAGCTGTCAGCTACTAAAAAGGTTGATCAAAAGTATCTTTCATTCTACATATGCAAAAAGTGACAAAAGTGTTAAAAACAGACAAAAGAGCAGACGTTTCAGCCCGTGCTTTCTTCAGTGCTCATGAAATGAACATTTCACTTTCGTTTTTTACTTTCACACTAAGACACTTTGCACCTTTGCAACTTTTTTTTTCTCATGTCACATGATGCTGACATTCAAAAAGACATGCACATTATCAGCAAAAATGCATTTAACTAATGAAAAGTCACAGCCAAAAGGATTTAATAAAAGATACAAGAGATTAATAAATAATATGAACTTTCATTTTATCAAAACGAAATATTAAACAGCACAGCACATTACGATGCATTACTTTGTTACTTGATTTTACTATTGTAATTTGTAAAACTACTATTGTAAAATTGTAATACAATTTTCTTATACATAGTTGTATATCTTTATACTTTGTCATGATTTTTCATTCCTTTCCCATGCATGTTGACATTTTTTGGCAAAAAAATAAAATAAATAATTAATAATTATACACATAAATGTATAATGTACATAAGTGCTGTCAAACGATTAATCGCAATTAATTGCATTCAAAATAAAAGTTTTTCTTTACATAATATATTTGTATGTACTGTGTATATTTATTAAGTAAATATATATACAAACACATGCATGTATATTTTTAATGAAAATATGTTATGTTGGATATATTTAGATATAATATCAAATATAAGAAAATAAATATACAAATGCATTTACATGTTAATACTTATATATTATTATACTGTACGTGTGTGTGTTAATATAAACATAATACATCAACACATCATAAACACATATATTATGTAAAGAAAATTTTTTGGATGTATTTTGGATGCGATTAATTGCTTGACAGCGCTAACATATATATATATACACATAAAATAATAATAATTGTTATTATTTTATATATATATATATTTGTTTTGGTTTTTTTTACAAAAAAAAAGAGAAATGTTTCTTGAAGGATCACTTGACACTGAAGACTGGAGTCATAGCTGATAAAATTCACCTTTAAATCACAGGAATAAAATTAAAACCAAAAAACCCGTACACACACATAAACATGAATTTGAAGAATGCATTTGTGTCTCTTGAGGATGCACGCAGAAGGAACTGAAATACTGACATTCTTGCCGCTTGCACTTTAATTTGTTAAATAGTTCTGCTAATTTGATTGCAATTCAAATTCTGCTCAGTTTTAATATTTTGCACTGTTTAAATCTGCAGTTCTCCACAAAATTGCCTGCACAATCAGTAAAGCCAGATGTCCACAGAAAGATCAGTGGAGCAGTTTCATAAGGTCGTTTGCTTGTTTGGTGACACTAGTAGTTCTGTAAGAACTGACCTTGTAATTCTACGGGCTTCCAGGTGACTGGGGGAGTCTCTTCTTCTCTTCCTCATCGGAGAACAAGGTCTTCTCCTGCTGTGCTTTCTGCTCTTGCAGGAACTGCAGTCTCTCTTCCGCTCTCGAAACCTTTTCATCCACACACGAAAGAAGATGTGAGCATGCATGTGCTAAATAATGCCGCGGTCATCATCAAAAACAATTATTTTAGATAAAACACTTCTTTTAGCTGATATTCACCTGTCTAGCGTGCACCGTGAGTGATTTAGACTTCGGTAACTGCTGGAACTAGACAGACTGTCTCTCCGAGAATCCAGCGAGTAACTGGACGAACGGGAATATGATCTGTAAATGAGACGAGGGAAATGATATTGTTATTGATATTTGCAAATAAATCTAAAGCTTGTGCTGTGTTTTCTCTAATGAATAACCCACCTCCTCCCTGAGGACAGAGATCGGCTTCTGGAATAGCGCTCTGAGTATCTGCTTTGGGACGATATGCTTCTGCTGCGGGATCTCGCTCGATCCTGATATCTATCGTAAGACGGACTCTGATTCCTATCAGTCACGACACCCAGGGGCTGTGTCTTCTCCAAATCAGAGCACCTGCCCGCTTCTTCACTGCAATTGTGAAGGAATAATTGTGAAGAGGGAATAATTTTTTTGATCGTTATTCATAATTATTATGATTGTATTATTTGCTTATAAATTGTATGTTTATTACAGTTATTCATTGTAAGTTTTTTCTTTTTATTTACTTGGATGGAAATTTGTGTGTAATTGAAATATTCAATATTGATTGTTTTTTAATTTTTTTTTTAATTATTGATTTTATTATATTTATTTAAAAATGTCACTCATCAGTGGTCGTGTGCAAAGAGTGAAATTCAACACTTGCACTGGAAAGATTTTGTTAATGTCATGGTTTATTTATGACATGGAAAATGTTCATTCACAAAACATTTTCTCTGACATCATATCTCCTAAGCAGCAGTAACAGTGTTTAGTTAAGAGCTTTTGGTAACACTTACTTATTTACAGTTACACACACTTTTTACTTCAGCTAAGAGAAAAGGGGGTGGGGTTGACCTCGTTGCTAGTGATGATGTCATCATGCTTACTAACTATGCACACCGTGATTGGCTGACAGGAGAGGGGTCTCTATTCATAGAGTTCAATATTACGTTGCCATATGCAAATAAAGAATGCAGGCTAGGTGTCACTAATTAAACAATTATCAGCCTTTTACATGCATGCTTCTCGTAAACAATTAATGAATATGTATATAAGCAGCCTTTTAATTAACAGAGTAGAATAATCATGGCTGATGGCAATACATGCAAACAAATAAGAAAACCAAACTGTTACTTCTTGCTCAACTGGAAACAAGTATATAATATAGTATATTGTTATGTTTGAGATCTTCTCCTGAATTTGCAAGTTATGAGCTACTTTTAGCTTTAAGATGGTTTGTGAATACGGGCCCTGATGCATGGCATGTATTCAGTTGACTCGCTGTAACTGTAACAGAAGGAATTCAGACAGCTGCAAAGTTGATGTAAAGTGCATTGAAAACAGCCTCACCTTTTAAACTTGTTGAAGACAGAGCTGTGAAGGGTGTTTTCTTTGAGCACTGGTTTACCCAGAGAGTCATAGCTGGTCAGAGAGTTGCCTGAATCTGAGGCATTGTCTCCATCGGCCAACCTGAGCTTCTCAGGAGATATCAGATCCTGACATGAGAACTTTACGCATCCGGACACCTTTGACTTTGCGATGCCCGCTTTACTTGACGGAGGAGAGGACGTGTCATGTCCTGAATCGTAATCGGCATGTCCTTTGCCCTTATTGGATATCGAGTCCTGGACGATCACCATTTTTTTAAAACCCTCAACCCCAGGATGTGATGGAGAGACCTGCGAGCAGACAAAGCAAAGTTGTTGTTTTTCTAAAGAAAATCAAGGCCGCATCAATAATCTGCTACCTGCATGAGCTCTCTTTAAAAGGCACATACGTCCCTACAGAGCACAGAGAGGAAATGAATCAAGTTTTTCGGGACAGAAACTAAAAGGTTAAAAAACGCCATGCAGATCTGTCACATGCGAGAAATTTGAAAAGAAAGGAGAAGAACAAAGCAAGAACTCTTACAAAAGAAACTAATGAAATAGAGACCGAAGAAGAAAAAAACAAAAACAATGAACCAATGCTAATGAAAGAGACAGATCAAAAAAGAAAGGAGAGAAAAGAACCTACATGAATAAACTTCCTGCTACTTTTATGTTAGAAAAAAGAGAGAGTAAAAAGAAACAGAAATCCCCAATTTGAAAGTACTTTTCCTTTAAAGAACATTGAACAGACATCACAGAATGGGCTTAAGTAAAAAAAGAAATATATATATATATATATAATCATATGAAAAGGGTTGCAGACAAAAGAAATATCTCCATCACTCTAACTAGGTAAAATCCTTGAGAAAAACAAAAAGAACATGTTTCTGCTTTAGTCCCCTGTCGGAAGAGATTTTACAGTCCACCAGCGGCCTACAGTAAGTCCCTAAATCTGCGGATAGCATCGACTTACCAATCAAGACTTCCTCCTTAAGTAGGTAAGGTGTAAGAAAAAGGGAAGAGCGGGTGACATAAGTGCATCATTAGAGTGGTAAAGTGCAAGAAAAAGACAACAACCCTCTCTTCTTTAAATCCAACTCCGCTCTGCCACATACCGGCATGAGCCTTTTTCTTTACCTTTGTTGTGCACCTGTAGGACTTAAATGAGTCGTGGGACTGATGGAACCAATTCAAACAGACTCTGCATCTTTCGTGGAAAAATGGAGAGAAGCTGCTAAACTTCAATAAAGTCCTAGTTTTGCTACAGTGGCACAAAAAGCAATCAAACTCTGGTTTGTGGTGGAATTTGCACAACTCTGACAGAGCCCGGTGGTTATTTGTAAGGATCTAGCTGTGAAGTGTGACTATAGATCATCAGCTTTTTGCAAGCTTCAGGATATGAAACCTACTGCACCAGAGCAAAGCATGCTTTACTTAAACAGAAAAAGGCCACTGCTAGCCAACCTCGCAATAAGAGCGATCTAAAAAACTTCAAAAGAGAGACTTTTCAAAGACATTACTGTAGTTTAAGCACAGTCCAAAAATGAAAAACAAATATTTTCTTCACATACTGGGAAAATCTTTATAATATGATAGCACACAACAAAAATATTAGCAGTGACTAAACGATTAGAGAATGCAATTAGTGTAACAATTAGTGGAATGATTATGTCAGGAAAAGTGATCACCAAAGGCTTCGAAGCTTGCTGAAAGTAATCCATGATGCAGTATTTAGGTTTAAGTTAATTATTAACATTAAATTAGGATGTTGTATGACTACCCCCCTGGACCATGTTCTTTAGTGATGGTGAACTTTTTATTTATTGCTTGATATTTCTGCTTGAAGTGGATGCAGTTAGAGTGTGGCAGTAGGTTGCATGTCGTTTTTTAACAAGTGTAATTACAGAGAGCGGAAAACACTCGAAAAACACTCTCATTAAAAAAGTTAATTAACTTAAGTTTAAATTGTGTGTCAAGCATGCGTGCAATATGCAAATCTAATGTTGGTTAAAAATTCTAACCACAAAAATAACTTCACTTAAAGGCATTGCTGCAATGGTGATTATTGTTCCCATTAAAAAGGAAATGGCAATGCAATTTTAACCAGTTTTATTTTTTTTTTTTAAAGTAAAAGGACTAAAGAAAAACTTAATCAATGAGAATTCAAAAAATGCTATGCTTTTGTGCTAGATTAAGAGCTTCCTACGCACAGGTATTGTAAAAGAACTAAAAAAGCATAAGTCACATAAATCACAATCAATATTTTTCAGTGGGGCAGAAATGTGCACTAGCTGACTTAAAAATCCATTCATTTAACAGATATGTGTAAAATGGCATAGCTTTTGTTGTCTCGACACCTATTAAGCAAAAAGAACTTTACAAAGCCTTTAACTGAGCAAGAGTTCGGCGCTGTAAGCGCATCAGGTAGCCATCAGAAACACTTACGGTGCTTTCAGAAAAGTGGCAGCAGCACTTAGAGGAGATTTTACTGGTCAGCTTGATTGCCGACCTGCATGCGTTGCCTCCACGGACAGCCGATGAACGGCCAGCATCTTGCAAACCAGATTTTTCACAATCTTCATATCTACACACACAAAGCAATTGAAATCATTAACCGCTCCTTCGCCTCAAGGAGGATTTCAAATATTCATATTCACATTAAACATACATGATCCATTTCAGCTTATCATGATAATGCTCACAGCACCTTTACAACAGTAGCAATAAAATCATAATATGGAACAGGGACAACAGTCATCTCTTTCTACAGTATCTGGGCAGTGAGGTTAATGCATGCAAAACGTAACTGCAGGGAAAAGCATCAAAGAAAGTGTACAAGTGTACAGCATTTTGTTAAAGGAATCCATTAAGCAGAAGCTTTTGAATCTACCTATCTTATATTTCTGCTGAAATAGCAGTTGAAGAGAGATCCAGCTAATGTCCATTTACTTAAACAATTGGCGACTATTTCTGTTTCATTGTCTGTCATGATCGGCTAGTTCCTCTGATCTGCACAGGCTTAAGGTGGAATAAAATGGTTTCCTATGAAAGGACATGCCAATTATACCAGCTCAGGACATAGATTATCTGTAATAGGTCTTTGTGAAATGAATGAGGATTCACCGGAATGGGAACTGACGGCCATTGTTCCTGTTCTGTGGCGTGAGTGGGCTCTCTGTGCCTTTTCAACTCCTGAAACCATGTAAAGCTTCACTGTGCTCGCTTTCTATAATGATTTCGTCCTTTGAATATCC
Source organism: Enteromius paludinosus (assembly GCA_032361165.1). Classification (NCBI taxonomy): domain Eukaryota; kingdom Metazoa; phylum Chordata; class Actinopteri; order Cypriniformes; family Cyprinidae; genus Enteromius; species Enteromius paludinosus. The sequence continues at coordinate 734,468 of JAUMHQ010000053.1, read as the reverse complement.
CTAAGAAATTCCAAATAATGGAGAGATCAGTTAGGGATTTAAAAGCAATCATCTCCAGCTTAAGATTATTTCAATTTGAAACCTGAGTGCGTTTTTCCCCGGTCTTGAAAATGGCAGAAATTCTATGATGAATGAATGTGAGCGGCTTTTGTATGAAGGACTGATGAAGTAATCAGAGCGATGACACCTGGGAGAGTGTTTGAGGCCAATTTAATGCATGAAAAACTGTGTCTGTGATTACTCTGATGCGTTCAACTAACTCCAAATGTATTTTTTTTAAATACGCCTTTGACCCAGTACAAAATGGTCTTATTTTACATGTCATAAACTGCACTCATTTGTGCAATAAGAAAGCGTGTACTCCAACTTGTTTGAGCATTTGCCGTAATCTCTGTACATGGGCAATCAGAAGGATTGACATTTATATGCTTTACAGGCAATCTTCACTGACAACTACTATCAAAGGATATAGATTTAAACCTGAAACTTTATTTCAAGACTATTCCCTACAGTGCTCCATCTCTATAGTACCTCAACCCCCTCACCCCACAACCCACTCCAAAGAGGTGCAACTGTCCACGGGGGCAAGATCTCAAATTTCATTCCCTTTCCCATTTCCATTGATCTACACGCCAAATGTTGGACATCAGCTGTGAGAGGCAGATAAAAGAGTTTCCTCTGTGTCACCTCTACCTTTATCAGTCATCGCCACAGTGCCACCGGACGCTCACTGATAAGATAAAAACCTGACTGGCCAGCATGAAGCCATAAATATCTCTGGATGCTCGACATTTTCCCAAAAACACAAAAAATGTTTAAAAATTTTTAGAACTTTTTTTATATCATTAAATATAATGCCACTGATACACTGGACAACATAGCAGCTGCCTTCAGTTTTAGACTCTCTTTTCTATTCTATTCTATTCTATTCTATTCTATTCTATTCTATTCTGTTCTATTCTGTTCTGTTCTGTCAGTTTTAGAGCCTCTATTCTATTCTGTCCGCTTTAGAGCCTCTATTCTATTCTATTCTATTCTATAATTTGTTGTAGATCATTAAATTTGCCATTATAATGCCACTGATAGACTGGACAACAAAGCATCTGCCTTCAGTTTTAGATTCTATTCTATTCCTCCTTAAATATGTTTTAGACCATTATATGTGATGTTATAATGCCAGTGATGGACTGTCCAACACAGCAGCTGCCTTAGATTTTCTATTCTATTCCATTCTAACTTTGTTTAAATTTGTTTAAATTCGATCCAATTTGATTCAATACAATTCAGGTCTATTCAAACTTAAATTTGTTTTAGACCATTAAATGTGATGTATATAATGTCACTGATAGACTGGATAACACAGCAGCTGTCTTCTGTATTATACTCAGCTAAGGGGTTCATTTTAACTTGGCCTCCTCCCAATTATTCAGTCGTAAGGTCACCACTGTACCTTTTTTCCATGCAAGAAGAACTCCTAATATCTGTTTTCCGGCGCCGGCGTCTGCGATGAGAGTGGCTCCTTGCCCTGAAGGGTAACCAGCAGAGACAAACATGCAGCGAATTAGCTACTGTATCTTACCCGCATATTCTGCTATTTTATGCTGGGACAGCAACATCAAGATTCAAATTCACATTACATTCCCATCACACCTCTTATCTTATCAACACAGTGATAGAGAGAGAAAGAGAGAGCAAGCAGAGTGAAAGAGTAATTACAATGCCAAAAGACAATAAAAACATGACACAACACCCTAGCAAGAGTCAGCTTTTTGTGTGAATGTCTCTGAAGTGATATAATTTAATGTGACACACATTAAAATGAAATGGAGACAGTAAAGTCAAACGTTCAGTACTGAGTGCAGAATTACATACAATTGCTGAGTGATTTAATTTAAATTTTAAAATTGAATTCACCTGCCCAAAAAACCTATACATTACAAAAGAGCAGACTATGAATAAATAAATACACATTTACTGTTTTTGAGTACTGTTCTATATACTGTATATACACACACACACATATACAGGTCCTTTTAAATAAAATAGCATATTGTGATAAAGTTCATTATTTTCTGTAATGTACTGATAAACATTAGACCTTCATATATTTTAGATTAAATACACACAACTGAAGATGTTCAAGCCCTTTTATTGTTTTAATATTGATGATTTTGGCATACAGCTCATGAAAAAATAAAAAAAAAATTAGCATATCATGAAAAGGTTCTCTAAAGGAGCTATTAACCTAATCATCTGAATCAACTAATTAACTCTAAACACCTGCAAAAGATTCCTGAGGCTTTTAAAAACT
>JAUMHQ010000053.1:712570-725006 GCA_032361165.1 Enteromius paludinosus | reverse complement strand
ACCTACATCTTGGATGCCCTGGGGGTAAGCAAATAAACATCTAATTTTCATTTTTGGGTGAACTATCCCTTTAATAAATTAATGTTTGTCTTACTCATATTAAACACACATAAGTGCATGGGGAAATCTTTCTCCATTCTTTACCAATTTGATTGTATGTTTTTCACCATTTCTGGTGTTCACATTAAACGTCCAGTGAATAAAGTGCAAGATGCAAGATGAAAATGAAAAACTATGAGTTTGATTTAAATAAAGTTAAACTTTAATGGTTTATGGTAACACTTTACGATAAGGTGCCTTTTTTCTTTTACATGAATTAATGTATTAAGTAACAAGAACAAACAATATATTTATTACACTATTTATCAATCTTTCTTAATAAAAATACACTTGCTCATTGTTCATGGTGCATTAACTAATGCCAACAAACACATCTTTACATTAACTAAGATTAATAAATACTGTAGATGTTTAGTTGATTCTTAGTTCATGTTAAATGATGTAGTTAACTAATGAATCTTACTGTAAAGAGTAACCAGTTAAATTAAATAATGAAATAACCTATCCTAAAAAATTTCACCAGTTATGACAAAAATGTTATGAAAAAAAGATTTTATGAAAAAAAGATTTTAAAGCTACAACGCACAAAGTGCTTTAAACAACATAAGACAATCATAAAACCTTTTTTGAAGAGCTACAGTAAAAAAATCAACCCCCCCAAAAACACAACAAACGTAATCCAGCACCAATAATTATATTGTTGACACCCCAGTACAGTAGGTGGTGGAACTGAACTTTAAAGCTGGTTGTTTCCTGTCAAAAAACAAGACAAGGCATTGTGTGGTTGATGCTGTACAAAATCATGTTGTCGGAGATGACAGACTGAAGCAAGACACTGAACCCACACCTGACACCTGTTCATGTGTCACGGCGTGCCTGATTGGTTGGTCAAAAAAAGAGAACAACAAAAACCTCGAGTTAAAGATTAATATGAAAAATCTTTTTTCCCCCACACCCCCCCCCCCCCCCCCCTCATTTGTACAGATATTGGGCTAATATCATCATCATAAAATCAGTACAGAGAAGTACTTGAGAGACAAGGAGCTCCGGTTCAATCCTGTGTAACTACATACACTTCAACAAAAACCTTCAGATCTGTGTAAAAGGAAGTTGAAATGGTGCGGTTGCATCAACAAATGCTTTTTACATCAGTTTAGCATTGGTTGACACTATCAGGTAGGTGGAGGGTTGGATTTGGTGTAGGGAATATTTCCAACATGACAGTCCACGGATATTTCAATTCTGAACCAGCACAATACATACCTATATATACGTAATAAAAATGCGCCAGGGTTCACATATTGAATGTTTTAGCGCTACTCTGTGGACAATTCTTTTTGAAACTGTAGAAATGTGAAGGAAGGCGTTGCATAAGAGGTACATAGGTTGACATTTTCTGCAGCACTGTTTGACCCATTGACTAATGCGAATCTCACAAAGACATGTGCTTTTTATTCAGCTTGCTGGTTCTCTGTCCAGCTTTGAAAGTCTTTCAGTCAGTTTCAGTCGACCTTGAATGCGCACAGGTAACGAACACACCCCTAATGGCCACCATCACTTCAGCTGTCAGAAGGAACAGCACGGAGAGGGTCGTCTTGTGAGTTAGACCGAACACTGACACACTCAGGAGAATAGACAAGGTTAGAGAGTTAAAAGGCTGTCAACAATGATAACTGACATTTCACTGAAGGCTTCAGCGTTATTTACATTGCCTGAACTGCTGTACTAAAAAAAAAAAACGGCACTATGATTCTCAAAACCAAAATACAGAGGCTTGTTGCCAAAGTTATGAAAGCAAAAGTGTGCAAGCATAAGACGGCACAGAGAGCCTTCGACTACTGATACACACTCCATCAAACCACTGTCAGGACTAATAAAAGACTTTAAACAGAAGGGTCTTCCCAGAAGGACAGAGGGCTTCTATTTAAACGTCACTTTACTGACAGTGAAATTGACACTATACAATACGACCTTCCACATTTGAGATGTTTCTTTTATTTGGATGAGAAAACAACTGTTTGTGTACACGATTTAGGATTTCTCAGTTGTTCCGATGAAGCAAAAGAAAGCTGTTTGATCTGACTTAATCGTTTTTTGATCTTGCATTGTTGCTGTGTGCTTGATTATAAAATCTCAACCCCCCCAAAAAATGCCTTTGCATCTGCCGTTCTCTTGCAGAAAACAGAGCATGAACTCACCTAGAGATTAGCATGTTTAAGATAACACTCCTCCCTGTTTTACATACTGATGCACTGCTCGTGCCTCGCGTTATCAACAACACTTTGAAGGTATCAGCGGAATTACAGCGTTAAGAATCCAATGCTGAATCAATTTCTTTCACCAGGTGGAGTTTGAATTTTGGTGCATGGGAAGTAAGAGGACCCCATAAAAAGACACACGTGTTAAAAATTCCAGCAACACCTGAATGTTTACACTGTGTAGAGGAGATAAGAGTGTTTGTGCCTGCCTCGCTTTAAAGTTTGGGGTTTCTAATTCATGCTTATAGAGTGAGGATGTGGCTTAGAAGTGGATTCAGTGCAGCATATTTTCATGCGTTTGATCTTCTCTGGGGTCAAAAAAACCCACGTTTGAATAGATTCATTTATACAAAGGTTCTGTGGATGAATTGTACATTTTCAACAGCACATGCTGTTTTCGAGCGCTTCAAAGGCAGTGGAAAACAGCTATCTTACCTTCAGGGACTGTGCAAAAAGTTTCTTTTCTAGAGCGCCAAATGCATGCTTTACATTGAAGTGTTTACTCCTAAGCATCTTTGATGAAGATGAGGCACAGCTTTAGAGGATACAGACCTGCGAGCCCGACGGTGGCTGTGGCGTTTACGTCCTCTGCGCTTCACGTGCCCATTTTTCTCATGGATTTTTGCAACGGCGTCTTTCGTTTTGGCTTTCTCCTCATCGTCTTTAGGTGCTAGGCTAATTGCTGTCTCCAATCTGGAAAAAACAGAGTAACACAAATTCTTTAGCATCAAATATTTTCAACAGGTTGTTAAATACTGTGTGACCCTGGAGCACAAACGCAGTCATCAGGAGCACAGATATATTGTAGCAATAGCCATAGTATGGGTCAAAATAATCAATTTTTCTTTTATGACAAAAATCAGTAAAAAATTATGTCCCATGAAGCTATGGTGTAAATTTCCTACCATAAATATATCAGAACATATGTTTTGTTTAGTAACATGCATTGCTAAAAACTTCACTTAGATAGCATTAAAGGTGATTTTCTCTTATTTTTTTGCACCCTCAGATTCCAGATTTACTAATAGTTGCATCTCAGCCAAATACAAACCATACATCAATAAAAAGCATATATATTCAGCTTTCACAATTGTTTCTTGTCTAGAAAATCATTCTTGATTTGGGAATTTTTAGATATTTTGGCTGGAAATAAGACAAAAAATCTTGTCTTAGAAAGCATTTTTTGCAGTGAAGGCACTTTATTTTGTTATTCAGCTTATAAATGCACTCATGTTTGAGGAAGCAGGTTCGGTTTGGTTTTCTGCTGAGAGACATTGAGCATTTACATGTTTGTCTCCTAGACCTTCATAAATGCAGAGGTCATCTGCTCAGCATTCAAATGAGGTGTCAACAGAGAAGCCTTTATTTACACGCCTCAGTTGAACTGACATTTCTGAAATTATTTGTGCGTATCCCAAGGTTGTAAGGCGCATAGTTTGGACTCGTATCTGGTTATCTTTCTGTCCATGAAGTAGAGGGGAAAGGGTGATATGTGTATCATTCATGATCTGATATGGAAACTGAAAATTTCACACTCAAGTCATTGCCAAATATATTTTCCATGTCGCCTGATAATTCGCTGATTGCACCCGGCCAGGCAAAAAAAATTTAATAATTGGTTTACATGAAAACTGAATAATTCAGTCCGTGTTAGAGTTCCAGGGACATCTCTTTCATATGTATTTTATGTGTACATATTTTTGATTACTTGTATAGACAGTGGAATGTAAAACAAAACTTAATTTTCTTACATTTTTTAGAATATCTAAAACCTCTTAAATCACGAAGGACAATCGTGTAATCTAACAATCAAAATAATATTGTTTTCTGTTTGAAAAAAATCAATGCTTATCCCATTTGCAGATTATGTTGCTTGCTCTAAGTAAAACTGCCCTTAATTTACTTGTCTATAAAATCCTTCCTGATTTTGGAATTGTATACATTTTAGCTGGAAACAAGACGAAATAATCTAAGTAAAATGTACATAAATATTGTTAAAATACATAATGACCATTTGTATTGGCTTAGCTTGAACAAAATACATAATTAGGGTCACTGCTGGAATATAATTACTTTAGTTAATTTTATGTATTCCAACCTTTAGAAATCATACAAAACTTAAAAAAAATATATTTCTAGAATCCCACTTTATTCTCAATCAAAATGTGTCCAACTGAAACAGCACTTGTGCAAAAGTTAGACTCAGGTGATTCAGCAAAGACGTCACATGACACTTGAGCCATTCTCTTCATGTAATTGCCATGTTCCTTTCAAATAGTTTGAAAATAAACGCATAAATACAACTGATTGCTAGAGCTGGGTAAGTAGGCCTGACTCGATCTCCGTGGCGTAATTACAGATCCACCACTGGAGTGTGAGAATAGTGTGTGTTGTGAGCAGCCCTGTGTGTTTGTACTTGGGTTTGTGTGTCTGAGAGCCTGCATGGTGTGTGTGTGTGCCTGATTGTAATGAGAAGTTAATCAGTCTTGCAGATTAAATGCTGATTGCCTCTCTCTCTCAGCAGCAGGAGGAGGCCTGCCCTCTTCCACCTCTGGATAAGAGAGGGCAAAGCACAATCACATTATTAATGTCAACCTTCCGGCATCGCAGCCCTACACAGCCCTCCAGTGCGCTAGTACGTGATTGGAAAATACACCATCCTGCTGGGTATAACAGGGGAGAGGATTAAAGGCGGTGAGACACTGAAAACATGCTGGTGTGAGGGCAGCTGAATGACCCAAACGTCAAAGTTCATGTCTGAGTGAGGTCATGTGTTGTTAGAAAAAAAAAAGTGTGATTTCAAATAAATATTAGAATTTTATTTTATTTACATTTACTTCTTTACTTATTTTAATTAATCAATTATTTTTTCTTTCAATTTTTATGAATTATGTCCAGAACCAATGATTTATATCTAAAATGCCCTATAGATGGACTTGTTTCTACAGAAGTGTGGACTGCTTGTGGATCAGTGTTTTTTTGTTTTTATCTCTTTAGACTCTCATTCTGAAGGCACAAAGAATCAAACCTATCTACATAGCAGATGTCCTGAGGGTGAATAAATCGTTACATTCTAAGTAAAGCACTGAATCTGCCTTGTCAAGAGTGGCTAACGACTTATTATTTGTGGATTCTGGAATTGTGCTATTTAGATTTTTTTTTTAAGTGTGCCGTTCAATATTGTAGATCACAATATTCTTTTAAACAGGTTAAAAACTGAGGTTGGCATCTGTGATTCAGCCTTAGATTGGTTGGAGTCAGATTTTTCTCTGTGGAGATCTGTCTCCGTCTCTGTCACTGGTGGGATGCCACAGGGCTCAATCTTAGGCCCGATTTTATTTGCTTTATATATGCTCCCTCTACATTACATTTTTGAGTTTCACAAGGTCCAACATCACAATTATGTGGATGATATCCAGTTGTACATCTCAATTTTATCCTCGGTCAAAGTATTTACATACTGGGTAACTAGGTATTTACAAGCAAATAAACTGTCAGAGCTAGAGTTTACTAGCTCAGGGGCTAACGTAAACTAAAATTTCTTCTATCTTTTAGTGAACTAAAGACAGTTATTCATGTCTTCATTCCAACAATTTTTGATTATTGTAACGATTATATTTTGGTGTCAACCAGTCTTCCCTTTCACATTTGCAACTGGCTCAAAATGTAAAGGTTTGTCTTTAGACGTATCAAGTAAGGAACATTCATAGAAAATTAATTGGAAAACTAAATATGCTAAAATAAAAATAATTCAATTCAATTCAATTCAAATTTATTTGTATAGCGCTTTTCATGATACATATCATTGCAAAGCAGCTTTACACCAAAGTAATGTACAGTATATGTAGTAGTAGTTTGTACATATGGCATAGATGTGAGGTAAAGATCATTTATTGACATAATCGAACAGACAAGGAACATTATAAATTAGTAACAAAGTTCGTTGAGTTGAATAATAAGAAAAGAGCAAAATAATTTAATTCTTAAGGATGTTTTGTGAAACCTGGTGACCAAAAAGAAGAAACCTGCTGGGATACAGCAACAACAACCAACTCTATAGCTCAGGAGGCAGTCACTATTACATCCTTCCGCTGTACTAGAATATTTCTCATCATTTTCCACAGACTTCTTTAAACCCAGACTCTTTCTTGCTGGCCGTCAGCTAGAGAGACCCGCTGATGAGAGCTTTAAATGAAATTGATTTCCCCATCACTGAATGACTTTTCTCTGATCGGCTTCAGAATTTATGGAAGAACTTCTCCACAGGGAGTCAGATTTATGGCGAGCTGTTTATATCTGTCTCAAAAACGCGCATACGCACACATGCATGCGTTGGTTTGGGCTTGCTAACTTTCAAAGCTGTCTTGAGTGCTTGTAATCCATTACTCTGGAAAGTACAGACCATTTGAAGGGTCTAAATGGAACTATTCAAAGTTCACAGCAGGAAATAGCTTTCAAGCAAATAATAAGCTGCAGATTTTAGCTGCGGAACATTTGCTGTAGAACTGTTAAGATGCTTCAACCTTTCTGTCTTTTAGCAGCTATGGAATGGATACTTTGGTCTAGCTTGATTATAAAATTAACTAACATTGCCAGTCGTGAGGAAATATATTTTCATACATACATTTTCATGTTAAATGTGTTGCTATGCAGGTTTCTATGGTGCTCTGGATAGTTGCTGGTTCTAGTGAGAAGAGCCTACCAAGCATTCATATTAGTTGATATACATATCATTAATAATGTTATAATGCTGTATATTATTGATACAAACACTCTTAGATAAGCAGTGCAATTTAAGGTATGAATCATGACTGTAGCAGTAAGCAGTGTAAAAAGTACACACACACATGTTGGTTTTTGTGATTTATGGGGTCTCTCCATAGGTGTAATGGTGTTTCTACTGTACAGACTGTATGTGGTAATGAGCTACACTGACCCTACACCTAAACCTACCCCTTACAGGAAACTGTGTGCATTTTTAGATTTTCAAAAAAACACCATTTAGTATGTTTTTTAAGCCTTTTGAATTACGGGGACACTGAAAATGTCCTCAGAAATCACCTTCATATTGTAATACCTACGTCATACCCTTGTCATTATATAAATTTATGTCCTCTTAAACCACATAAACCACACGTATAAAAACACAAACAAACAAACAACCGGTAATAACTCTATTTAAACAACCTGCACAATTAATCATGTTTCTAGCACAAACAGTGTGGGAGGAACTAAAGGTCAAAGTTTTAAAAGTAACAAAAGAAAAGATATAGTATACACTGGTAAAAAAGTTGTATATTTATCATATAAAATGCATTCATTTCAGTCTAAGTAGTTAAAATCTATTAACATACAGAATTTACTGCCATTGATGAAGATTGCATGACCTGTTTAAAATATATCGGTCTTTAAATGTAGAATTTTTACATTTAGGTACATGTAGGCTACATAAATTATACTTCCAGTAGTTTCACTTTAGCACAATTAAATATACTACACTACGTATGTCATTTAAGTGCATTAAACACAACATTAATTGTTCCAAATTAGCAAAATTGAAGTATACCAATTTATGTACTAAAAATACGATTGCAGGGCACAAATATAAAAATATCACGTAATGTCTTCACTTATTCACTGATTTCTATGATTTTCTTTAAGCAGTTTTTTTTTTCTAACACTAAAACTGCAGATTAACCAAATGTTCAAACCCCTAACCCTAAATCACCAATAATACATCATTTTGATTTAAAAGAAGTTTATGACAACCACCACTAAAAACATTGTTCATATTAACACACAGGTAAGGCACAAGACAATATTAACAGGCAGCCAGGGACTATAAAGTGTTGAAAATGCAGGGCCCTGTCCTGTCCGTGGTGCGCTGTTTGAGCTGTAATGTGAGTCTCGCTGGCAGACTAATGGCAGCTCTCCAGGTTGTGTTGATGTGTTTCTGTTGTTGTGAAAGAGTCACGAGTCCTAGCTCGGGTCTCTTCACTGCCACTGTCATGTGACACTGATACCAGTGTGATGGGAGAGAAAAGCAGGGGGTGGAATGGAAGACTGAGAAAGGAGCATGATCCAGAAGGAGAAGGCAGATGGCTCGGGACGCACACAAACACACAAAAAGGTGGGCGGGAGAAATGTCACTTCTTCGGAAAGATGACAGAACCCAGAGGGCTGCTTCAGAAGTTTGTGCTTCACACAAACACTCACACACAGGGGCCCAAACAAACACAAGTGTTTTTTTTTTACTTCAAGTGGTCAGCAATAAATACAGGTGGAAACTGGGTATGGTGAAACCACATCACGTGACCACATCAATTTTTGAGATGAAGCAACAAGTACTGTACTGTACTAATACCAGTTCCAGTTATTTTTAATGCCAGGTGGAAACAGAGCCACAGAGACAAAGCCAATTCCTCAAAAACTTACACAAACACACACTCTTCTTTGTTAATACAAAGTCAGCAGTCACACGGATAGTAATCAATGCCTCGATCAAACTTAACAACAGTAGTTTATAATCGGACTGACAAGCCTTTGCATAAAAACCTCAGTTCAACCAAGCGATATTGTACACGGGTTGAAAGAGGTGGTGTTGACCTGAAATAATACGATCAATGAAAATCCAAGCATGTAAACACACATTCAACTATTTTCCTTATTGCCTCTAAAAATGTCTTTGTTTCTAGAATTTAGACTCATGTTTCTACATTTCCTGAAAAGCATAAACTTAAACAAGCTGCTCTGAAACTGTAGCTTGACCGGCATTCAATCTACCCTTTTGAAAAGGTAGTTACTGTTAAAATGTAGATAGCTACTTTGAAACTACTTTTACATTTATTATTATTATTTAAAATAAACATTAAATAAAAGTAGATATTTGGTGTTTAAAATAACATATTGCAATGCAATCATGATTTCAAAGAAGAGGATGAATTCTGGTTGATCCTATCCGATACACACAATGATAAAACATGCTATAACCTATAGTTATAGCATCTCAAATGTGCTTAACATCAATGTATGCAACTTTAACTAGACACAGGGGAGTCATGAAACAAGCAGGTTAACTCACAACACGAGCACTATTTACTGACCCTGAACTTTTGCAAAACCATCAGACGATCTCTTGTTGGTGGACAGACTTGGACAGACAAATTCAGTTTGTGATGTAGTCAGAGGAAAGCGCTGCACTGCTTCAATGCATTACAGGCTTGCGAGTGGCCCAATACTGCAACCAATGTTGTCAGTTTAGGGCGGGATCTGAGCATTCACCCAATAGAAATCTGCAGGGAAAGCAGTCATTATTTTTGAAATTCTGTCTGGTGACGCTAGGACAGAAACGACACACTTCAACTTTAATTACCACTCAGGAAATACACTGCCGTCCTTCAGTATATAGCTCCAATTAGAATGTGTATGCAATGAAATTTAGAAAAGCATCCCGAGATGGCAAAGAATAATGAAAGCGTTTTATTAAGCATAGCCCCTGTCATTATCTAGCTTGCCTGGATGCACTCACCATTTATGTATGGGAATGAATGTATTTCAAATTACCTGTCGAGCTTTGAACGAACTGCTCATTGTTTCGCTTTTCATTATACCGCTCTTAAATAAATCCTAAGGACACTCTGATTCATCGTGGAAAAAGAGCTATTTGAGAATGCTGCTAGTTACCATGGGAGCCAAATACGAACAAGTATGAGATGTTTCAGGCAAGCTAACTTATGACCCATAATTATATGACTAACTAGTGCCATTACCACTCAGACCTGTCAGAGACTGCAATAGAAATGCAAAACAAATTCTTCACATGGACACAAAATATTCGTTTAGCTTTGTGTTTCGCCCCTGTGGAAATTGCTAAAAATAAAATAAATATAAAAAGGGCTCCTCTCTAAAATCAGAGCTATGTTTTAGTACTAAAATCCTTACAGAGGCTACTAGTCCCTGGGCTCTGGGTCTGCAAAAGGACAACAGACATGAAACGAGACACCATCCTCCTGCTGCGGACGCATCTGAAGTCCATCCGGCAGTTTACTGAGGCTATCCAGTTCTATTAGGCCTGTCATATCCACAGCCAAACAACTGATAATCGCTATCATGAAAAAGGCGGGAGGCAGATCACTTTGAGAGAGAGACATGATTGAGCATGTTAATTAAGGGTGGATACCGATTATCTGGCTCCAGAGCTCCATCTATCAAAATGGAAAGTGATTATATTGTTTGTGTAACATTTGGGGTAAAAGGCAACCTCTTTTCATGGTGATATTGATACTAATGATGGGTATGCTTAGGCAAGACATGGCAATTAAACTTGCTTAGGAAAATGGACATGTCTATCAGGATCAAGACTTGATTTTAATCATTTTAAATTTGCAGAAATTCGAAGGTCCTCTGTGTTGGAATATAATCTGATCAATGACCAGAACGCTAAGCGCACTTTATATTTTTAAGATGTGATGTTTAACAACTGTATTATCTTAAAGTGCATGGGTTATGAAAGGTTTGTATATTGGTTTTAAGGAATCCCCAACAACAGATTGACATGCATGCAAGATAAAACATTTTCATTGTCTTATAATATGCATTTATTTGTAACTTATTTGCTCAATGACTCCCAATTAATTAGATCAACGATTCACTCTTTTTTTGTGTGATGCTAATCAGATTTAATTGGTCGATTTAATTTCCTTTTCATAATAAAAACAGCTTTTGTTGGGCAGTGCTGCTTTGTTTACAGCTGTCACCAGGGAAACATACATTTTACCGCTCCAAAAGCGGCACCTAGTGGCAAAGAATGAGTTAGAGTTTCATTTCTAATGGTCAGGCAATATGCTAATGAAGTTGACATTAAGAGGAAACAGTTGGGATTTGTTTCAAACGTGAGTCGTTTCAGTGATTCAGAGGCAACTCTTTCTTTTGAGAAAATAACGTAATACAAGTTGTATTTTCACGTTTAAAACTTTACAGGATGCTTTCATTCACTTCGAGTTGCGTTACACACTGCAGTTTTCAAAAATCAATAATAGTAACAGTATCACAGTTATGTTCCAGGTCAAACTGACCCTAATTTGATTCAATGCAATTTACCAAACTCACACTATTCGTTTAGGTATGAGAATTCCATGTCAAATTAACATCACAATCAAAAACAGTTCTTTACCTCATGTACTTAGTATAGTACATGACTATAGAACGATAGTCATATTGTAGAACAATAACCTGGTAATAACTAGGTTAACCTATCCCTTAACCTAACCATACCCCATGTAGTTACCTTATATTACAGTACTTTCTTAGGTACTTACACTGTAAATACACTGTAGTTACACATAAGTGCATGCACTAACAAAATTAAGTGCAACCGAAATTTCTTATGCACATCCCACAAAACATTGCAGGCATGACCCTTAATGAGAATTATACGCTAAGCGTAGCAGGTATTTCTGACAAGCACTGATCTGCAGCTCTAAAGAGAAGTAGACTTGATGCATTGCACTTCTACCAGGTCAGAAATTATGGAATTGGAGTAACACCATGCTAATTATGGAAGTTGTACTATTGTTGAGTAACTCAAATGCACACATTTTTCTAACAGCATAACAATCCCATGAGAAACTGAGCTCATGTCTCCTCATGGAAGCAATAACGAACACTACTACTAACAGTAACTTTGTAACTACATGTCAAGTAGAAGTCATTAGAGTAGTGGTAGACTATCTGCTTAATATCTTCTAATGCTTTATTTTGATGGGTCCACAACATACTATATACTGACTATCAGAAACTTTACAAGTATGTCAACTTAATCCACTAACCCTAAACCAATTCAAGAGTTTGCGATAAAGTTTAGCATATGTGGTGTACTGTCCGGGGGGCGAGCCGAGAGGACGGCGGACACCGAACCCTAGAGGCTTGAACCCTTGCTAGGGCTAGAGCTCGGCAGAAAGGAAGGTGCGAGAGGAGAGCAGCTAAATGGCGGAGAAGGGGTGGAGGAGGGATGCGTAAAAGGCAGCGTGTGGAAGGAAAGAGGACAGGCTATTTATAGTGGGTAGACGGGATTTGAGTGGGCAGGTGTCATGAGGAGATTGATTAGGTGATGCGGTGCC
>JAUMHQ010000053.1:683493-708608 GCA_032361165.1 Enteromius paludinosus | reverse complement strand
AATGGAGCAAACACACTCAGCAATATATCATTTCAATAAATTCAAATTTAAATACTGAACTAAAATGTAATAATCCTCTAATATTAACTATGTTAAGTATTGTATAGGCTATAATTTGCAATAGTGGTTTTCAGGGACATTCGTTGACTTGGTCGTGTAATGTTGCTTAATGTATAATATGTGTTAATGCCATGCCCTGTTTAGCACCGATTTTGATTCGGATTTGTCAAAAAGTGACAAATTTTTGATGTTGAGAACAGCTTTGACGAATGAATTCTAGTTAATGAATAATTTGAACATTCTGATAAAAAGTCTCAAAAACAAATAAATACATAAACTGTAAGTAAAAATATAAAAAAATAGTACATAAATGTCCGAAAAGAACAGTCATACATACAGGTTATCACTGCCAACAGAGACGTTAAAGCATGTTCTAAACTAGTTGTATCAGAGTGTTGATATAGGTGCCAAATGTTTGGATGGTACCCACATTCCCTCTTTAAAGAACTCTACAGCATATCGTGTAACCACCATACAAAGTACTGTACTTGATCCTAAACCCATTAATCGTTGTACCCCTCCAGTAACCTTGCAGGTCAGATGTTTGCACGTGGAAACCATCACTTTATTGATTTTACGAAATGCCACAGTGGACTTAGTCTTAGGTAGACCTTGTTTGGAACAATATATCCCCACAATTAAATGGAGAATGGGTGAGGTCCAAAATGGGGGTAAGGATTGTCAAAATAACTGTCTTCTAACTTGTCACAAACCAGATTTGCCCGAATTGAGCTGTCATCCCACCTCAATTGAAAGTCCAGAGACCACTACTATAACCCCTATACTGTACCTTGTGAGTACCACACTTTTCAGATGTTTTTAGCAAACAAGCTGCTACCCATGTGCCTTCCCATAGGCACTGGGATTGTGCTATCGATTTGATTCCCCATCCTAAACTGCCTAAAGGCAAGATTTATCCCCTCTCTATACCCGAAACTCAGGCTATGGAGGACCAGGTCCAGGAAGCTCTTCGACCATTTATTGATTATCGGGATTAAATAGTCAAACCACCAAATTTGCATACCCCTTACCCCTAGTTCCAGCTGCATTAGAGGAGTTACGCTCCACTCAGATTTACAGCAAGTTGAATCTCTGCAGTGTCTATATTCTTGTGCGTATCCGAAGAGGAGATGAATGGAAAACAGTTTTTGTGACCCCTACTGGCCACTATGAATATTGCGTGATGCCGTATGGCCTGTCAAACTCACCAGCAGTGTTCCAGAACTTCATGAATGAGGTATTTCGAGACATGCCACACAAATTTGTTATCATATACATTGAGGATATATTAATCTACTCACCAGATCTCTCTACTCCCAAGAATCATGTCAAGCAGGTCCTACAACGGTTATGAGAACATTCTTTATATCTCAAGGGAGAAAAGTGTGAGTTTCACCAGAGCCAAGTCAATTTCCTTGGATATGTGATTTCTGCAGCAGGGGTATCCACGGAGGAAACCAAAGTGACAGCGGTACGAGACTGGCCCATTTCCCACAGTGCGTCAAGTAAATGAGGTGACCTACGAGCTTCAATTACCACCCCGCTACCGCATCAATCCCACATTTCATGTCTCACTATTAAAACCTCACACTGAATCTGTATTTCTTCCCAATCCAGAACAACAGGAACCTCCCCAATCGCTAGAGATCGATACCACCAAAACCATCTACCAGGCCCGGGAGATCTTGGATTCCTGGAGGCGGGGCGGCCGGGTCCAGTACATGATTGACTGGGAGGGTTACGATCCAAATCGTCCTGCTCCCAGGGGGAGCGGTCGACCTCGCCACCTACCTAGAGCGTCAGAAGCCTAAGCATACTTACCTGTTTAAAGTGTGCGGGCGTGAACCTCTGCGATCAGGAGATCGTTTGTCTCATTGAAGGACGCTGATACTTACCTCACTTACTCACCGGCCGCCTCAGCCATTGCCAGACGATCAGGAGATCGTGCACCTCACGTGAGAATACTGCATTGCTATTCTTACCTGATTACTTACCTGTCTTCCTCAGTCTCTGCTCCCGCCGCCCCTGTGCTTCATATGAACTGCGAATAGGACAAGGAGATCGCCCTTAAAGGAACCGTATTCGTTCATTCAAAAGCAGCACACCTGTTTCTGATTTATTGTTTATCCTCTCCTTGTTGAAGTTTGAATGGAACTTTCTGTTGTAAATAAATCTGTTTGGAATTCACTTACCTTGCCTCACTTGTCCATGTATGAGCGTTTCATATAGCAAGGCTTTTTTAGTACATAATAAAAAAAGAAAACAGATAAAATAGAAAAAAAATAGAGCAAGCTAGTGTTAGAGGCCTTTTTGCTTTTGTTAATTTTATAACAAAAACATAGACTACGAAAAAATTAGAGAAGCTGGTGTTAGTATTTTTTAAGAAAACAAGCAGTTAGTAAATGAATGTATTGTAAGTCTAAGGCATGTTAGAATAGAATTAGAATAGAGAGCGCTACAGTTGAAAGGGATGTGTTTTTAGCCATTTCTTAAAGATGCTAGGATTAAGTTTAAAAAAAAGTTCTGATTAGTAATTTATAGTAATAAATCATACTGTAATAAATAATTTAGTCATAATTAAAAACAAAAATGTACAATACTACAAAAAATACTAAATGGTCATGTATTTACTTATATATTTTTTGCCAATAACAAAGCCAAATATTCTCTGTTTACATTAATAAAATGGCTAACGTTCCAGTAATTGACATGCTAAAAAGCAACTAATAGGTGTAACCATAAAATAAAATGTTGCCATTATTTTTTTTTTCTATTATTATTTGAGATGATTCGAGAGATTTACCCCTTAAAACTAGCAGTGCTGTAGTCCGCCCACTGATGGAATTGTAATGCCTCTCTTAAGGTCATAATTAACAATGCTAATCTCACCCTCATCAAGAACAGATATGTTTTTGTTTTTTAACAACCAAAGAATGTGTATTAGCTCACAATGACTCACAAGCCCATCAGCTACTCAGTAAATTACTCTGCAAAATCAAATTTAAGAAAATGAGGCTTTCTTTGTTGCACAGTGACAGAGGCGAAGCGTTTCTGTATTTAGAATTTGTGATAAACCCAATCTCTACGATACTCTTCCTGCCTGCCTCCCGGGGAAAGAAAAGACGCCTTTCAGTACACAGCTAATAGACAAAGAGAATAAGGGGTCCAATCAGTGGGCACACTGTAGCTAATTACAGTGAAAGGGACGCGCAAAGGACGAAAGAACAAGAGTCAGCTGGGGTTGTTGATTGGAGTGTGGCATTTCAGAGAGAGCAAAGGATCCACCATTAACACATCAGGCATGGTTCACTGCAGCAGATTTAGCTTCTTACCACAGAGAAACTCCATTGAGCACCGGGCTTAGATGTGGGCCAGTTGCCACTCAGAAGCAGCGGGCCGGAGAATCTGATTGAAAAGATGAGAGGGTTGGTCCAAGCCCATGGGCTCGATTTTATACACAAAAGAAGACAGATGGCTCGGCTTGAGATGAGAAACTTCTGATTTGTACTTCTTTTGATTCGGGAAGCTTTTTCTTCCCATGTTAAGGAGAAGGACAGGAACTTAGCAGGAAGTCTATACGAAGGAGGCCAATTAATTCCAAGCGTGCTGATTCTAGATGGCTGAGGAGATGAGCAAAAGACCAAATACAAATTCGAACTAATTGCTTTTTCCACTGAGACTGCATTACATCATGAACTAGGGTGTGGTGGTTTTCGTGTGCGAGAGAAGTTGACATTAATATTCATGGTGTTCAAACGCCACAAACATGAAGAATCTAATGCAGATACTGTTTACTATGGAAGCCCGTATTAACCGTTGAATAATAATAAATAAATACAATGTAAAAAAAAAATATAAACCTGCAGTTTTGAGAAATAAAGTCAGAAATTAGAGATTTCAAGTCGCTATTGCAAGCAAGGGCTTTCATAGTTTACTGCATTTTAAATATGTTAAGGATAAAATCCTATTAATTTAAGTGGAAATGTTTTATTAAGGATTGCTATGCACACCTTTTAAGAAAGACAAAAAATATTAAATGCAATCACTGTAATCACAGAAAGAAGAGTCAAACCTAAAGCGAGTTAGCTGAGGTGAGAAAGCCGTACAGTCTGTGCTGTCTGATAGGGCTGGCAAATGCAAATAGAGCTTATTATCTTTAAATTACATGTGGCTAAAAATAGATCCACAAGCATTGGACCCTGCAAGCTCCCTCCTTATGTGGCACTGGCAGAAATTCCAGACACAGATCCCGAATTTAGAAAACGAGTACCGAAAGAAAGAATTTTTAATTTGTCTTATTCAAAAGGGCCATTTAAAAAGTTGGTTAGGGGCAAAAGGTTTTAAAAACCTGTAGATTTACTCAAAAGGAGATATTTTTATATTTGGGATTGTTTGGAAGTGCTACTCAACTCAAACTTTAAACCATTAGAGCCAAACTCAAGCTGTTTGCAATTGCAGTCTTTCTTCTTATTAAAGAAGTTTTGCTGTGAGGTTTTTCATTCTATTGCATCTTCTTTGTGATGGTGCACCAGTCTGTATTGTTGAACTTATCTATTTTCTTCCTGTATAGATAACCTATAAGTATGCAAAGCGAGTATATGGCAGTGTTTCGCAGAGCGAGAGGAGGAATGACTGTAACAGCGACGAACCGAACAGCTAACATACTGTGCAGTGGAGCAGGACTAAGCAGCTTCACACTGAGACTCAAAAATGGAAACCACAAATCATTGATTATTGCAGTCCTGACTGAGTCCCTCTCTCTGAGGAGGATGTCATTTGTGGAGTATAGAGCCTGCTTCGTTAAACCAAACCCCACCAGAGCGGCCCTAATTATTCCAGGCTATCAACAATACACCATTCGTGAGTGGGGAGGTTCATTTTGTTATAGCCCTGGGAGTACAGTAGCAGAAATAAACACAGAGCACAGCCTACAGCAACCATCTTGTTTATGTAATGAATGCATGAATAATTAAGAGAAAAATAGACAGATGTGTCCATCTCGAGGTGAAGTAATTGACCGAGTCCATCCTATACAGCTACAGGTGTGAGATATTTACATAAAGTGATTTATACTAAATCTCAAGAGAAAAGGTATTGGTATAATTTACGACAACATCCTCAAACTCTTTAAAAATAGCCAGGCAATCAAGTCCTCAAAGCTCTAGGATTTAAAAAACATCTTACTTTACATTCATTTCAGTGAAATCAATATGGATCAAATCCCATTATATCTTTTTGCAGCGGAGGGTCATAAATATGAGACCCCTGGACCACAAAAGGATGCATTTTTTAAAACGCATATTATGTGTATTATGTGTACATATTATATGTAACAGTACATATACATTAGAATTAAACATACTGAATAAATAAGCTTTTCATTAATGTATGGTTTGTTAGGATAGGGCGATATTTGACATTTTGGATTCTGAGGGAGGAAAAAAAAATCATAATATTCAGAAAATTACAGTTCAAATTGTGCAATAGAAGTTTTTAACAATGCATATTACTAATTGAAAAATACGTTTTCTAAATTTACAGCAGGAAATTTACAAAATATCTTCTTGGAACATGATATTTACTATAAAAACCTATGATTTTGCATTCAATCAAATGCATTTTTGGCTATTGCTACAAATATACCCATGCTACTTTTGACTGCTTTTGTGCTCCAGGGTCACATATATGATAGATGTGTGGTGATGGTACGTGACTAAAATGGATAAATGTACTCCTAAAATGTATTTACTGAATGTCGCCATAATTCGTAGCTTTAATCGCATCAATCCCTTACTGAAAAACAAAGACAAATATCCTTTTCTTTCCACTGACAAATCATCCGTATGTGGCAGTGACTCGAGAGGAACCGTGGCCCCGACGAGAGCCAGATACGGTAATTAACGTGATGAGAAGCTGAGAGGAGGAAGCAACACTGTGTCATTCCTCAACTCCAGAATCACCCGACTCCACAACCCCCTCCTCTCCGCCGGCCTTTGCTATGCAAAACAGCTCACTGAATAATTCACAAAGCGCACTTTTTTACGAGCATCCGACGTACTTCACACAGCACTCTTTACGAAATAATGAAACTGAATAAAATACAGATTGTTTTTTTGTGTGGAGGGGAGCAGATTTACAGTTCCTCATAAGAGCAAGGGGTAGATGAAACATAGTTACACTTCATTATCTTCCGTGGAGGAATTTCATCAGAACCACTCTGAAGAGTAAATCAGCGCTCTGCATTAATATTCGATGAAATTTAGGCACCCTACAGTGTTTTATAAATTTAATGAAGGCATAGTATTCTCATTACTGGGATGCAGTGTCATCTTTAAATGCCTCTCAAACTCACAAGATTTCACGTACGGCTTATTTTTAAATTGAAATAGCCATATGCTCCACAAATGAGAACATCATCTTGAAGAAGATAAAGAAGTTTAGCCACTGTTCTACTGTAAGCTGTCGCTCAGTGTACAACTGATAGATTCTCTCTGATTAATCTAATCTCAGCTTTGCTTTAAACATTATTTTTATACTTTTTCTGTTTAAACCCTATTTGTATAAATCATTAGATTTTTTTATTCAGATTAAAGAAGAGTCAAACGTTCAGTTGATATCGGTCTGGTTACTAAAAAACACAATGCAGATAACACAGATTGTACAAACAACTTTGTATGTTGGGCAGTGTGGTGATTTCGCATGAGCATCTTAAAAACATTGGTGAAATCCGAAAAACAAGTAGAATGTGACCTAACCTCTATATGGATTATATGCAAATGTCTTTATTAATATACAAATTTGAAGTATGAAAATAACTAACAAACGATATACAGAGTGCATCATGTCACAAGCTAAACAGCAATCAAAACCAAGGTTATTATCATTAACTAAAACAAACAAACAAAAAGTTACTTGAAGCTGATATAAAATATATACAATTTATTTTGGGTAGTTGCCAACATTTCAGATTGTGCAGGTGTGTCACGCCCCTGGTAGGTTTGTTATTGTTTTTTTATTCCCCATATGGTCTGTCTCTGTGTGACCTAGTTTCAGTAATTGTGTGATCAGGTGTGTCATGCTCGTTTACTTTCATTGTCTTCCCTATATAGGTTGAAAACCAGACCCTTAAACAGTTTATGTAAGCGGCGTGTTTTCCCTGTCCTGGAGTGTGGAGTGGAGCTCCGCCTCTGGCACCACAGCTGAGGGTGAGCAAACTGCCCATCTGGGACAGCAACAGCACCCTCCAGTGCCCGCGTCCATAGACACCTTCCAGTACTTGTTTCTCAAGAATGCCCTCCAGAATCAAACAAATCAAATACCTGCCCTCCCACCCTTTCCTGTCTCCTCCACCTCTGGTGCCTGCCAGCCCCCACTCTAAGCCCACTATCTGTGTGCTGGATTCTCTATGGGTCTGCCAGTCACCATCGGCGTCGTGGCTGGAGGATCAATCATCTCCACATCTCAACTCCGCCTCGGCCATCTGACCCATCGGTTCCATCTGGTCCATCCGCTGCCTCAGGACTCCACTGCTCCACTTCCAGCTACGCCTCGTCTCTCCATCCCTCTGGCTCTGTCAGGATCCTCCTTCCCTCCAGCTCCACCTTAGTCCTCTGTCGCTCCGGCTTCACCTTGGCCTTCCAGATCCCCGTCTCCGCATTGGTCGCCGGTGCCATCTGCTCCGCCTTGGCCCTCCGGATCCTTGGCATTGGCCTGTCCCATCGGCTCTTCGTCTCCGCCTCGGACTCCTCCTCCTTGGCTCCTCCCTCAATCGGCTCCTCCATGGGACACCATCATAGCTGTGCTCTGGGTCCCACTGGGTTCCTCCTGCTCCAAACTCCTCCTGTCTCCTCCCTGGCTCCTTCTTCTGTCATCGCCACCCTGGGCTCTCTATTCCATCGTCCTCCTCCCGGTCACCTGGCTACCTCCTGAACCTCCTCCAGACTTCCCTCTCCTTTCCTTTTTTCGTCTACGCTTTGGCTTCCGGGAGGGGGGGGTGCGAACTGTCACGCCCCTGGTATATTTGTCAGTGGTTTCATTCTCCATGTGCTCTGTCTCTGAGTGACCTAGTTTTCGGTAATTGTGTGACTTATGTTCAGGTGTGTCATGCTCATTTACTTGAATTGTCTTCCCTGTGTAAGTTGTCCTCAGGTCAGTATGTGTTGTCCGGTTTCAAGGTTTCCTTATGTGTGTTCTACCCTGCCTGTCTGTTTGCCCGTTTGGAATATTAAAGGATTGTTATTTTGCGAATTTGAATCTCGGCTCGTCCGTTCCTGCACCACACACAGTGACAAGGTGCATATTGTTTTGACTTAGATCTATTGTTTTCTCATCATGATTTGTGTTTTATTTTGTTTATTGTCCCTCTTATATCAGCATGTTACCACCAAATATAAGACATATTTGTATTATATAAAAATAAATAAAAGGGATAAATGCACACAATGCAAAATTTGCTAACATTTAAATGAAGACAAAACATCAAATTATAATACACTGAACCAATCATGCACACACACATGCACGCCTGCTCATTAATTCGATGCACAAAGGATCAGATCTGTCCTCCCCACCTGTGGTCTGTTACACGGGCAGATGGAGAGAGGGCCCCTCTCTGAGCAGGACTCATCTGTCTACTTTGTGAGTTACAGTACCCAGGCCCTCTCTGCTCTGCCAGACCCTGAAACCAACCGGGCAAAGACTGCAAGAGGAGCTATTTTGGAGTTGGATGCTGCTGACAGTGGCCCGTGTAATGGCTGCCTGCTGACACTGTTCCGCTTGAAAGGATGGGAGGCTGCTGGGACATGCACAGAAAGCACACGCATGGAGACCACCAAGCCAAGCTCTTTATAATCTTTCATCAGTTTGTAATTATTAACTGCTTACAAAGACACTTTTCAAAGCTTTGCCTCTTTTTTTCAAAACGTTAAACTCAAATCCAAGAATTGCACACACAAAATGTAAAATACCTCACGTTTACAATGCACTGCATCGCAAACAACTTCATGCACATAGTTATTTACAGTTTTTTCGACTGCTTGCACACATTTTCCAAAATGCCCCCTACTTTTTAAAAACTTGACATGCAAATCCAAGAACTGCACACACAAAATACAAAATGCATCACATCTCATGCAAACTGAAGCACTGCATTCAAAATATCACAAACCAGAAATCATTTGCAAGCACCTTTGCCATAATATTAATTCCTGTTCGATTTTTGTGTGCTGCATAGAGAATGGTGCGTTGTGTTTTGCAAAAAGTGTTTAATGAAATTGGAAGTCAAAGGCAGAGAATTAGTGTCTGGTTTTGCAGATTTAGAGCGTGCTTCTGCTGTTTGAGAGTCAGCTTTCAGAAACTGTGTGACAAGCAGGTGAAAAAAGCTGTAAAACCTTAGCTCCTTCCCATCTATTTTTCTGTACAAGACGAAAGTAATTAGCTAAGCTGTTGAAAAATTTACGGTAAACACGAAAGAAAGATTGAAAGCAAACTAAGATTTTTTTCTTGTTGTGAAAATAGCATTAGTATTAGAAAAGAAACACACCAAGCATGTGTAGTTGTGTAGATGTGTATTTATAGTCCTGTTCTAAAGCCATGATTGGTTGGTGTTCGGTAAAGCATACTGTGTCCGAAATATTTGTATGCATTTTCAACAACATCACAATGCTTGTTATGGATGCAAAAATGCAACTTTTTTTCTTTTTTTTAAATGACAGATGAAAGTTTTGGAAGCGTAACTGTGATTGACAACGTGTTTTATTTTATAACATGTGAAAAATGAATGCGGTTAGTGTGAGGCACTGATAAATAAGTGTGGCTTTTTAACTGGTTGCAATTCAAAAATGCAAATTAAGATATTTCCTGTTAGATTTTTCAGTGTTTTGCAAAAAATAATAAAAAAGCACAATCAACACTGTAACACAAGTCAAAGGCTGAGATTTAGTGTGGTTTCGCAGATTTATTGTGTGCTTCTGCTGTCCGAGAGTCAGAAATTGTGTGACAAGTAAAGATTCACTGTGTAAGCAGGTGAAAAAATCTCCTATTGAATACTAATGTTCCATTTGGGAAATGAAAAGCATATTTCTAAACTTCGACCGGGAATTGGTAAAAAAACACAAGAAAGATCCTTCACTTGGTGGGAACTGACCACTGTAAATGTTCATAATCTGCGAGTCCTCATTAAAGAAGCTGTGAACTCCTCCTTACACAAAGGTGCAGGAAGGCCATTATAGAGATGCCCAATAAAAAACGCTGCCATCATTTCCACTAACCTTCTATATTATTTAGTACCCCATCACAAAGAGGCTATTTCCATTTTATGCGAGGGAGGTTCGTTCACTTCGCTGAGTCTCCTCAAGAATGCTCCTTTTCAAGGGCAAGTGGATTATTCTGTTATCCATAATGTGTCATATGAAGTGTCCTCAAGGACCTACAGTTTACAAAACACAGTGACATTCTGTATGTTTGACGGCTCGTATACTAAAAAGAGAGTCTATTTATAATAAAAAAACATAGCAGATTCATTGCCTGTTGAAATGAGATCCGGAGAATTTTTATTATGCACGAGGCAAACAGGGTCTTGCTAATAATGCATTCTGCAACTGCCACCAAAAATAATTCATTTTCAATTCAGTCGTGGAATAATTCTGTTGATCTGCTAATGTCTAATTGATTCATTTTGTTGGCGTTATTATCTGGCTTGTAAGCTTAAACCCCTGGTGAGGCAATCGAATGAAGTAAATATCATAAACTTGCATGAGCTTAATTAAACTCTGTCCAGTCAATTTGCAGGCAGCTCAAGGAAATGACCAAATATTGCAACACATGCTTCTGACTGCTTTAATTACATTAAGTGGAAGCTAATGAGAAAAATGATGGCATTAATATTAGGATTTAATTGCAAATTCTAAGAAGCTAATGAGTAATTGCCTAAATTAGCATATTGTATGTTGTTTTTTGTGCAAGTGTAGGCAGATTTGAAGAGGTATTAAAATCCTAATGGTTACATTTATTTGATAATCACAGCAGAAGAGGAGAGAACGTCATTATCACATCTAGACAAAGTAGATTCTGTGTGTTTCATTTCCTGTCCAGAAAATCATTATAAAGAGATAGAAGGAAGGCCTTAAAAGACTACACTCAACTCCAAGTTTGTGACATTACTTTGCCCTGTTCCTGACAGCTTCTTTATACCAAGTCATTCAGAGGTGTCAGTCAAATTTGTGCCGTCCTTCTCCCACTCATGTCAACCTTTTTTCTTATGACCCTGATACTTTAAAGAAGAAAGGGAGAGAGGATGAAAGAATAATAACTGTGATTAGTCATACAATTTCCCTACAGATTTTGACACAAAGAGAAAATTTCATATCAAAGCACAAGAACTTTTAGCGCACCGTGGATCAAGAGAACGGGTCTCTTAAAAAATAAATGCACAACCACTGTAGAGGACACTGATACGCTTTCCAGATTACTTTGTAAAACAAGAAAAAAATAAATAAAAAAGCATTGCTACTGAATAAAAAGGCAAAAAGTGCAATACTGTGTGTTGAGGGCATTTAAATAATTAAATAGCATCTGATTCAAAAGTCCCGTTATAATGAGCACACACTATACCTCGATCAGAGACTTCAGTTCTGTGTAATATAGGTCTGATTCGCAGTGGTGCCCTTCTTAGCTGGAGAATGAAAAGACGTAAGGTTTTATTGCTCACCTATCTACATGCCTTTCATGTTCTCCACATGAACAAAAAAAAACCCAAAAAAACCAGAACGTATTACTTTCTGAAAACAGTTAGCCTCTGAAAAACTTTCTTCAAAGCCTGTGAAGATGCAATCTTTTAATGGCTTAATCTTCACTAGTGAAGAATTCAATAGTTTGTTGGAAATCAAAAGAATTTCCTCTCACATAATTTTTCCAGAGTTTGTGGGGTGCACAGTGAGGTTAGCAGAGTGCTTAATGAGTTTGAGGAGAAAATAAAAAATCATGGCTGTAGGACGAAATCTTTCTAATGCACTTCAGAATGCGCCGCAGCATCGAGAGAACGATAGCAAACCTGTCAGCTTTGCTTTTTGTAATAGCTGCTCAGCTGAATCTGTCGGCTACTGAAATGTCAGCGGCAATACTGCTCATCGTAAGAGACCATCGCAATTTATGAAGCACCTCTGAAACACTACCACTCTTTTGGGCTCAGACGGTCGAAGTCACTTCTGCTTTTTCATGTATAGCTGATATTGATCACTGAGGAGCAGATAGGAAGAAATCTTAATGATCGGAGGGAAGATTTGTGTAAGTCACAGTCAACCTTTTGTGCAATAATTCAGAATACAGAGAAGCACCATTATAATTGTACTTATAGAAAACAAATTGCTGAGACCATCATGTCAAAATTTGTCCACGATTGACAAATTAAGAGCTGCTACTGTACATGAAGAATGTGCAACGGAGGCCAAGCAAGTAAGTGCTCATGGTGGAAGCGAACCCAGGGGGTTACAAATGCTTGAGGGCTAAACTTCACTTGATGGCCTCAATGAAAACATACACCGTAAAAAGAAGAGCCAAAAACAATAAAGAGAAGCCAACAGAATATTCAGACTCGTATCTTTAAAAGCCCATCCTGGATATTGAATAAATCATTCGGTGACTTACTATCAGAGCACCGCAGACAGTTGAAGCCTGAACATCTGCTCAGCCAGAGGGTGAAGGAAAGGAAATGTCAACTTAAGGAACACTTGTCCTTGACGGCAAGATTGATCCCAAAATTGAGAGGTGGGAGAGTTCCATTCGCTCGTTATTGCTGTCACTGCCTCGCTATTGTGCCACGGAAACAGTCCCGGCCCAAATGAAGCATCAGTTATGCAAATGGAAGCAATTTTGCGTGAGTGGCAGATAGTCTTCCTGAAATGAGGATGGGCAAGGGATGGAAATGAAAAATGAAGGGGAGGCGGAGAAGAGGAGAGCCAGCCGAGCTTGAAATGATTTAATTTAAGTGATGAAGGTTTGACTTTGATAAGTTTGCATTTTAATAATGGCCTTTGATCACTCCAGGAGTCCAGTGGTGAGGAAAATAGCGCTGAAGCACGTGAGCGAGCTGATAGACAGTAACCTCTGCGAGTCACAGCTTGTAGTAGATGTGCCTGCCTACTCGTTTTGACATAACCTGCTTGATTGAGTCTCTGAAGATTACATGTATATTGAGCGAGAGATGTTCTGCGTCACCTGCGCAGCAGCACGAGTAAATAAGGTACAAACAAATCACAGGAAGCAAGGAAGTCAGACATATGGCATACGAATTAATTAGCTGGGATATATCATCAGTCATGTACAGTAGGTTTACTCTTAAAGGTGGCATATCAAGGTTTTAAGTGCATCTGCCAACCAAGGAAACGTGAAAAATATAAACATAGTAACTTTGTTTTGGTAAGACTTTTTCTGCAAGCCTCTGAAAAAAACAAGCGCTTCTGATCTCGCTTTCCTTTTAACGTTGCAGGTATCTCATTATAATATTAGCACCCCTTAATCTGTAAGTTTCCACCCGAGGCGTGTTATTTTGATTTTGCAAGCGTCAGCGGTGTACCCGTTCAAAGTTTGAGCAGAACATGCTAACAGAGCCGCAGAGGAGACGAGAGAGCAGTGCATTTATTGATTTATACTCGAACTTACGATTTATTTCCCAGCTGTTCACCTTCACTTTGTAACTCGTGTGTTTTTAATGTAAACCTGTGTGTGAATGAGAATTCGTCCCTCTCTGTTCGTGTTTCTTTAAAAGAAATTTAAACTAACAGACTCTCAACGAGCCTGTGTCTGCTTCCATGACAAAATAGGCTTTTTCAAAATGATATAATATATGATCTGTAGGGCATTTTCAGCTGATACTTCACAGACACGATCTGGGGACACCAGAGACATTTATTACACATTGTAAAAGGGGCATAATATGTCTCCTTTAGTACCACTTTCTGAACGTCCCATGACATTGTCAGTGTTTTTTTTTTCTTTTTCTTGTTGTAAAGGATGCTCAATATATATTGATGACCACATCATTGCTAGTACTGTACTAAATAAAGTATTTCACCTACAGTATGTAAACACTATCACACAAACATGAGAGCAGTTTTTCTCTAAATATCTTCAAAGTATTGATTCTGTCAGCTTGGTTGTCCTGATGCTCACAGGCTGTAATATGTCAAATCTTATTTACAACATTTATTTTTTAGTTGTGTTTAGTTGTGAAAATGAGTAATTCTGCCTCAGCAACTACCTATTTTTTCATTTTAATTTTTATTTCAGTTAAAGTTTATTTTACTTCAAGTAATAAAAACAAAAACTTACATAAATATACATATATATATATATTGTATATAAATATGACTAAATAAGGCATGTGTTCCGCTCAAGTCTCCACTAACAAGGATGATCACTTTGATGATTGGGAAAATTCCCATTAATTGTACGATATACAATACGAATCGTTACACCCCTACACACACACCCACACACATTTACTTATCGAGTATTTTGCTGCATCTACAGAAATATTTTCCAACAAATTTGTTCATGCAGACTTCTTGTCATAGCGTATACTCTTCTTCTGAGATAAGCAGATATAATAGAAGTAGTTTGAGTAGCATTCTACTGCGCAGACTGACAGCGGCTGTGTCTCATTTTGAAGGCTGCGCCCTCTGAAGGTTACATTCGTCAGCCGTATACATGTCATCCAGCTTGTCATATTTCAAAAAAGTAACCGTTGCATTCCCAAGAAAGAAAGAAATTACAGTAATTTACGCCACACAAAGAATTAGAATCAGCATTCTAATGGTTGCTTTCTGAAATGAGATGACTTTATGTGGCCGCCAAATGCTTTCTCTGGAAGGTGCAGGCTTCAGAATGAGACACATGCAGCTTGTCTTGAATGCGGAGTAATACAACCAGAGAAATGTTCCAGTTTGTACTCATGGAACGCTGTACAGCTAAAACAAATATCAGGCCTAGAACGACTGCCTAAAAGGATAGATTTGTAGTATCTGTGCAGTCACTTGATTTGATTAGTTTGATAAGTGTTGAACATGCTTTTTATGGTCACCTTGTTACACCACAACATTAGTTTGGCTTTTTGCTAAAAGAAGACAATAGGACTGGAAAAATAATCAGCCGTCTGCTGCCTACACACTGCACACACACAGCCAGTGGAAAAGCTGCTTCAATTGTGTCCTTGAGTAAACATTCAAACTGAACATTCAATGCTTAAAAACATTCATTTGCCTGCTCTATCTTCCCTGCGATACTTCCTAACAACCTGTTTTGATTCTATTTGCATACAGACGTCGTGATAGAAAAAGTAAAATTTGCTTATTCAGGTACACATTGCTGTAAATCCTGTGCACAAAAACAATTGCAAGAAAAGTAATAAAATAATAAAAAAACAGGATGGGACAATCTTTACAAAAATTATAATAATAGGACTGCAACTATCCTGGAAGATCAACACTGCGAAAAAGAAAAATGTCTGCTCTGCACATGCTCTAATTTATCCTTTTTATTGTCCATTATGATACTTTACAGCTGAAATTCTCCTGAACCTCCCAATTTGCTGAAAAAGAGCTACTGTTAAAACTTTATTCAGCTGAAATGCATATTGGTTTTAGTCTGTAAATGATCAAGGCATGGGAAAAAAGTGGATTTATACTCATTAAATATGGCTGTTAATATTTAATGGAATCAGTATTACTTCCCTAGATGTATGCAGTCCTGTGCCAACACTTTATGGATTATTCATCCTGGTAATATTACTCCAGCATAACCCCAGGTTGTGCCTCGTTCTCGTTTCCCTTAATCTAACCAGCTTTTCAGTGATGTTCTACAGTGCCTCTGAAAATAGTTAAGGTTTGTGGGCTTCACAAGAGAAAGGTAAGACGAGGGTGAAACATAAATGTGAAATGTGATTTAATGCGGACTTCACTGTGATTATAATCAAAATAAAGAGTAACTAGATTCAGCATTGTGCAAAACAGCCTTGAAAAATCCCAGAGAGGGGTTGATTTAATACATTTCTAAAGTGGATGGCAGTGCACCCCTGCAGTTCATACTTGAAATACATGAATGGTGTTATGTACTGTAACGACAATTAATTCTTTATTTGGACTTTCTCGGCACAGCTGGCAATAAGCTTTCTCGCTCAAGCATCAGATCGCCAACATAAGTCCTCCATATCAAGACCATATACTGCATTTCAACGTCTCCCTGGTGTTTCACAGCTGTGCCTTTCATCTCACTACCGACTGAATGTTGGACTCACTTCCGGCTAAATAAAAACGTGTTCCTCCTACCTCTTAGAGGATGTGCTGGAATGTAGCAGTGGCTACATTTAAAAGGAATTATAGCTGTACCCTGCAGGCCTGGCAACCATATCAGCATTTCTACAGCTCTGCAGCTGTCTCTGAGCCAGAGCTCAGCTCAAGGGGTTACAGTCCCTTCAGAGACCCCACCCACCCAGAAGAACAAGAAAAAGCGCCTTCCAAAAAAACAAAATAAGTGTCAAAATGATATTCCCTGGATTGCAACAAGTCTATATGCGACCACCGCTTCAGCTGATTTAAATCAAGTGAATTGTAACTAAACAGAACTGAGAGTTCTGACCGGCTTCGACATTAGGCCCTGACACACACAACCTTTCAACAATGTCACTTCCTTCTGCTTTCTGAGCAAAGTCAAAAGAAAGGCTGGGTGTAGTAGACCTCGCCAGTGAAGAGAACAAAATCATTGTCCTTCTATTCATTTCATCACTTCAGCAGTAGCCTGGGTGTGTGGTGACTACTTAATTAAAAACAAAACATAATGGCTTGTACCGAGCTACAAAATAATGTTACATAAAACACAGTATTTATTTAACGATTTGCAGGTCAATAGCAGTTTAGAATTTACTTTTGCACGAGGAAATGGCTGTGGAAAATCTTCCACGTGCTGATTGGGTTACCGTTGTAAAGGAAAGGGTAACCGCAGTCTTCATTTCATTTGGTTTCACCCAGTCAAATCAATAGCAGAGGAGCAATCAATCTTTGAAACAAGCAACTCGGTAAACTCAATTCCTTCTCAAAGCAAACACCTTCAAACCCTTTGTCTTCAAGAAATATACAACTTCCCAGGAGATTATTACACAAAAAAAGGCCAAGAAAATAAGCTTGAACGATAGAAAATAAAAAGCAATTTTAAAGCTGGTTTAAAGATGACATGCTTGTTTTCACTTTGCTCTAAGCTAGCACCATATTTGCCAGAAAATGGTTTACATACATAGAGGTCAAAATTGCGTTGTTGAGAGAAAAAAAAAAGAAACAAGCGTAGAAGTCACATTAGACTAAATTCAGAAGCAATGCCAATACAATGAACGAAACAGTATGAATGTGTATTTTAGTTCCCCATACTCCAAAACGAACCCTATGGTATTCAGAACAGAATTGCAAAATTATTTATAGCAGCAATTTTTATAAACAACATCTTTTATAAACGCTCTTATTTATTTGACATGAAACTGTCCAGTGAGGAAATGCACCAATAAATATGGCCTTAATATATACAAACAACTATTTGAAAAGTAGCACTCTTCTGAATCTGGGGGTACTATTTAAAAATTATAATTGCTTTTAAAGTTTTCCAGGAAATTTACCTGATTAAAAATTATTTTTCGATATTTTCCAAAGAAATTATCTTCATGATACAGGAATTAACCAGAAAATATCTTCAAGGAGCAGGATCTTTACATTAAAGAAAATAGTGACCCATACTGGCTATTGGTACAACGATACCCATGCAACTAATGGCTGCTTTTGTGCTCCGGCTATACATATATATATATATATATATAGGATTTTTATTGCACACTATACACTATAGTATAGTAATTTCTCTTCTCTTGCATTTGGGTGCAGTCCCACTCCCAGGTTGGTTACCCTAATCTTCTTTATTCTCCTTGTTAAACTAACAGCTGCTAGGGGATGGGGTTCTCCCCCTTACCCTTTCTCCCACGGGCCATCTGCTTCCTAACCCACATAAACACACTTATACTCAGTCCAGCTAAAACCCCATGCATTTTTAATGAGGTTTGCCACTGAGAAGAACAGCTTGTGGGGCTACAGCGGCCGGGGGCAGGACCCTCTGGCTGCACGGGACTCAACTCATCTCTCTAGTCTTGCCAGAACACACTAGGTCTACAGACGAGGATCAGCAACACTCTTTGTAATTGCCCTGCGCTGTGGGCCTCTTTAAAGCTCAGTGACACCACCAGAAAGGAGGAGGAGGAATAAGAAAATGAAACACGGTCGATTAAGTAGAGAAGAAAAAAACGTGCCAAGCGGGGGAAAGTGGGCTCAATGTACGCATAGGTGACCAGCATTTTTCAGCTGAAATAACCAATAATGATGTTTCTCCAGTCATGCAGCTGATACTACAAGCTAATGGGCCTTATGCTTCGTGATTTATTACTGCAAATTGAAATAAATCCTTATATTTCTCAGCCGTTTTAACATCTTAAAATGTCTGCGTGTCTTGTCTGATCTGTGCCTGTGGGAGAAACAACCAAGACAAACTTGAATGCTGAATTTGCAGATGGCACTGGTTAAATTGGTTTGGTTGTAGATGTTACTGTCATTACCAGCCTTGTACACATCAACATCAACGTCAGGTGCACCCTGAGGGGTGAGCAGCCTTATGAATATGTAAATATCCACAGTGAGATAAACAGATAGAGAGGAAGAGACCAATGATAGAGTGAGAACAGAAAAATTAACAATCTTAACATTCTCTCTGGTGATGGCAACAACATTAAATAAATATATAATACATTTTTGAGAGTTCAAAATATTTGACGTATGTTGTAAGTTTTAGACAGTACACTCGAAAGGGATTGTTCATCAAAAAAATAAATATCCTGTCATCATTTACACAGACTGTTTGACTTTCATTATGGACAAAAAGGCAAGACGTTTCACAAGACTAAAAAACAGAGTAAACCATTGCAGAATTGAAATGTTTTTGAGTCAATTAACCTAAATTCTAAACAACTAGCTTCACTCTTAAGGTCAATCATATAATTTAAGCCACTTCTAATGACTTTTGCTCTTTCGAGTCAGATACAACAAGTGACAATTCTATATTTCAGAACGCTGAGAACCAGAAAGTAGCAGGTTTGCGGTGGATTTCGACTAACATAACCTTTGTGCTTCAGCACTGTAAAATGTACGCAGCCTATAAAACTAATGTGAGAAGCACAATATGCCACTTTTTGGTGCACATGTTGCCTCGACCAGAGCCCTGTGAAACTCCAGTCTCCCCGAGACTGCAAGATGAGTTATACAGTGCATGGAAAGATACGCGCACAAGAGTGAATCACAAATCAGTTACGCACTCTGTACCGGCGTAATGAGAGAGGAGTAAGGCTTGATCCTGATTAACAGGAAATGAAGGAAAGGGAAGCAAAGCCCTGATTTCTCCATTGCTACTTCACCCTTTTCTCTCTGTTCGACATGCTGCCATGACTCCTAATTCGTGGGTGAAGGAGAAGGCACTGAGATCATCCTTATGTCCTAACCTAAGGGCATGATGAAGGGCTCTACTCTGACTTGATTCATTAGGACTCCATGTAGCCTCTCGCTCTGCTGTGCACTTATGTGTGCAAGAGTGAAACTGACTGGCCTCCAGTGAAGGACGGCCAATGATGAATGTGGAGCATGGGCAGAATTGTTTGTGTGATATGAAAATGGGACAAAAAGTTACATGAACACAAGTGAGGGCAAGCAAATGAGAAGAACTAAGAGATGCCGTGGTAGAAAAGACAATAAAAACAAATACAAAGAGACCATTTTTAGGAGTAAATTGTCACCAAAATTGTTGCACTTTATTTCAAGGTGTCCTTGTTGCAATGTTATTATATCTGCATGTACTGAGTAATATTAATGTGCATTTACTATATGGTTAGGATTACTTCATGCATAATTATAATAGCAAGCACATGTAACGTGCAACAAGGATACCTTCAAATAAAGTGTTACTATGTGTTTTATACATGCCACTCCAAAATAATGCTTCATGCGAAGCACTTCAAATGGCATTCTGAAACAAAACGACTGCTAATCGTTATTTGAATCCTCAAGACATAAGCTGAGAAAGGGCATAAGAAGCCTCAGGCTGAAGAACTCACTTTGTCACGGCTCTCCGCGCGGTGATGCTGGCGACGATGACGCTCTCGGGTCTCGGCATCGCCACGGCTTTGAACGTGCCCTGCCAGAACTTCTCAAAAAGCTGCTTCTCTCCCTGAAGTACACCTGCCATGTCTTAGGGGTGAACACAGCGAAGAACCGAGTCGGTTTTGTGCCGTAGTTTCGATGGATCCTCACACGGTGGATGCGTGTAGGCGGATGAACGAGGGAGCTGTCCAAGTTCTGAAAGCAGCGGATTGTTTTCTCCTTTCCCCCCTGTTTCTGCTTTTCTTACGAGAAGAGCACGTTTTAAGTTCTCCTCAGAGTCCGTTTTTACGTTTCCCCCACCAGTTTCATGACGACGGCGGCCAGCTTCTATTTAATGCGTCTGCGTCCCTTTCCGCGCATCAGTTTGCGAGTCGAAAGCCACCGGCTAAATCTTTTTTTCTCAACATGTATTGAACTCCTGGCGGTTAGAAATTACATAAACGAGCGTGCATAAGTCCAGTGCCAGTTTATGTGAACGGAGGAGTTGTGACAAGCTCACTTCGCTCGCGTCGCGATGTGAAGAACTCAGCTGATGCTGGCTCGTTTTTGTTGCGCGCACCTTGTGACGTAACAGAAGAGAAGACTATAGGTCACAGAGAGCGTGACCATCCCTCCGTGCTCGATCTCTGTCTCTCTCGCGTCCTCTGACTTGAACAAAAGACGGTGCCTGTTGCCTTAATCAGCATAACAAAAGAGGCAGGGGTCGGTGCAGAGGCAGCAGACGGAGCATGTGTCAGGCACAATACTTCCGAGGCAAAGCATCCCCCCCATCAGCCCTGGAGGCCCCACAGTAAGCCCTCCTCCTTCTCCCAAACACCACCTGTCACTGAAAGCCCACCTGCACCTGCAGAGTGCACAGGTGATATACTACAAACAAAAGCAACAAGCCTCATCATTTAGTGCCTTTGTATCGATATACACTCAGTTTGAAAGGAGTCAAAAGTACGCACACATAAATTCATTCTTTATCATTACTACTGGTCTCACAAAAATGTGCATAAATAGTCCGCCAAAATAAAAAGGAAACTTTATTGATACGCAAAAAAAGCACGTGTTTGGCGTGCACGTGATACGCTTCTAAATCACACAACCCTAATCCTAGGCATAGCATGCGTTATTAAAATCACAAGTTGTGTTTGTTAACATTAGTTAATGCACTACTAATGAATGATTGTATATCTATTAACTAATTAACATTAGTTTACATTCACTCATTTAGCAGACACTTTTATGCAAAGTAACTTACAAATGAGAGCAATGGAAGCGATAAAAATCAACAAAAGAGCAATGATATGCAAGTGTTATAACAAGTCTCAGTAATCTTAATGTAATGCACATAGCAAGGTTTTATTATTGTTATTATATAATGAATAAAAAGAAAGCAGATACAATAGAAAAAGTTTGCTTTTACCTTCCAACCTGACAGAACTGGAGAGGATCTGCGAGGAGGAATGGCAGAGGATCCCCAAATCCAGGTGTGAAAAACTTGTTGCATCTTTCCCAAAAAGACTCATGGCTGTATTCCATCAAAAGGGTGCCTCTACTAAATACTGAGCAAAGGGTCTGAATACTTAGGACCATGTGATATTTCAGTTTTTCTTTTTTAATAAATCTGAAAAAAATGTCAACAATTCCGTGTTTTTCCATCAATATGGGGTGCTGTGTGTACATTAATGAGAAAAAAATGAACTTAAATGATTTTAGCAAATGGCTGCAAGAGTGAAAAATTTAAGGGGGTCTGAATACTTTCCGTACCTACTGTATGTGTATGTGTGTGTGTAAAACTAATTAAAAAATTGAAAGTACAACTGAGGCCCAGTCACTGTCTATTGTAAGTCATCTTGGA
This sequence comes from Enteromius paludinosus, assembly GCA_032361165.1. NCBI lineage: Eukaryota > Metazoa > Chordata > Actinopteri > Cypriniformes > Cyprinidae > Enteromius > Enteromius paludinosus. The sequence goes on along the minus strand of JAUMHQ010000053.1, from coordinate 686,474 downwards.
AAAAAAAAAAGTATTTGTATTTTTCATTAAATTACTCATGACATCTCCTCATATTTTTCCTTCTCACATTAAAAGGCATTGTGTTTTGGCTGTCATAGCATCTCTCTTTCCTCCCTGCTATCATGTCCATTACTACAGAAGCCTGGCTCTATTCCTGTCACCACATGAAACAGAATTGTTGGTAACTGTTCAATCCTGTCAGCTTTTGTTTAATTCCAGTAGTCAACATGTCAAGAGATGGGATGCTCTGTACACAGCATAAGGACGAGGGAAAAGGCTACATAAATCACTGACAGAAATAAACTAGCATGAAACATCATTCTAGATACAAATTGCCAGGGCAAGATGTTGATTCATATTTAATTTCCTTTGAGTGCATTCCTGCATGAAATACCGTTGAAATGCAAATTCATTTTGATAACTTTATATTGATGACTGAGAGAATGGACCGGCATCATGTGATTTCATCTCGGTTTGTTACACATTGTAAAAATTCACATTAATGTTAGTAAGCTGTTCTGGCAACTTTAAAACATAGGTTTATTGAGGGCATGAAATGCATCAAATGGAAAGAAAATATCATCTCTCACTAATTCTTGCCTTCACACAGACATTCACATATGCTACATATCATATACTCAAAAATAGCATAACTAGTTTACTGTAAAATAGACTTGATGGTGCTAATTACATACATAATTAAATCAAAATGGCAAAAATAGCCAAACCAGCTGCAATGTCTTTACCATTCTTCAATTAGCACATTTCACTGTGATTCACAAACACACACACACACACACTCTCCCCAGTCTGCTCTATAAGGACAAATCATCTGGAATCAATAGCCCTTATCCCCGTCTACCAGTGATCTCTATCACAGTGAACAAATTAAATTGTAGCTAAAGGCAATCAGTTAATGAACCAGCAGTCTTGAAGCTCATTCTGTATAGTCGTCTGTCTGAATGCCACTGGATGACTTTGCACTGAAACTCTGATTGGATTATTCTGGAAATACACACAGTGGAGTCATGGGATCACTTTTTTAAAATCTGGAAATAAAAATAACTTTTAAGATACAAAATGAATAGGAATTATTTCTAAAGTGAAAAGGAATAATATTATAAAATGAATACTTTGTCCACTCAAATAAGCCAGTTTGTGACATTGACTGTTGTTGTATGAAAGTTAAACGAAGCACAAAATCCTGAACATTTGCAAATCAAGCTGATAACTTGGATCAACAGCCTACATCATCTTAAGTTCATGCTTTCAATAAGCAAAAGGAAAGCTAGAAGATTATATGCACTCTTTATTAAGAACTTCGAGGTCAAAGGTCTCATACTGTATCTTCACCATCTTGTATTTTTTTGCTAAAAGTACATAAAATCAGTGTCACGCTTGGCAAACTCAAGACGGAGAGAGTCACTGGAACAGTTAAACTTTATTTAATATACACAAACCACACGGAGGAGCAGTTCACACACGCTACATGAAGACGATATTGGATTTCTGTCCAATCCGCCAAAGCACCGTGAGAATGATCACCGGGTCCCGTGCCGACGGAAGACCACGTCGAGATTCGGGTCTCAGCCCCGAATCAGGGTCAGGAGAACCGTTGGCAGGTCCAGTGTCTGATCTTCAGCGAGGAATGCAGATTGAAATCAGGGCCAGATAAACACTTTGTTGTACCCTGGGCAACAATATTCAAGGGCCCCATCATCACGACCCCAGGATCACCATAATATGGTTATATATAGAATATATTACTGTAATATACAGTAAATATACTCAATACTTTGAATCCTAACTGTCTTCATAATTTGATTTACAAATATTTAAATGCTCATAGAACTACAAACGCACTTCTATGTCCACTATCAATGACACTCACTCACATATGATGCTATGAAAACAAAACACATCAGCATCTGTATAATCTGGTAAAATCGACCCACTACATTGAGAGGGAGAGAAGTATCCATTTTCACAAAAATGAATAGATAAGCAACCACTTTCAAACCTGTGACAAAGACTCAGAATCGTGTGGATTCTTTTGCAGTTCTTTATTTAGAATAGTCCACAGACAGAAATGCTCACCGGCAAACAGGTTCACTTTAGGCAGTCCACAAGACAAATCAGATGGCAGGCAGTAGTCACAAAAGCAGAAGGCTATGATCAAAGGCCAAATAAACAATCCAAGGTCATACACCGTAAATCCAACACGGGGTAGAACGCTCAGAATTATGGCCATGAGACGATAAGACTTCTACTTCTTCTTCTTCTTCTTCTACTTCTTCTTCTACTTCTTCTTCTTCTTCTTCTTCTTCTTCTTCTTCTTCTTCTTCTTCTACTTCTTCTTCTTCTTCTTCTTCTTCTTCTTCTTCTTCTTCTTCTTCTTCTTGGTATTTTATTGGCGGTTGACAAACTCGCAACACGTTCGAGGAAGTTTGCGCCTTATAAAGGCGAGTAAACAAGCCGCACCTGCGGCGAATCAGCCGTGGTGCGTGGGGCAAAATGGTCCAGGTAGGAACTAAAACCCGGGCGATGGTTCCTGCTGTTGTCGGTTGGAGAGAGCCACAGAGGCACCGTTGGTGACAAAACCATTGTTTATTTAACAACACTTATTCCCAATAGAAATGTATGGAATTGATAAAGCTATCACAGAAGGCAAGGCAATCAAATTATTAGTCCAACACAAGCAAGTTGAAATCTGCCAGTTATCCCTCCACAACAATTTACATCATTTTCATACAGCTGGCACCTCAAGGAAAAAATAAAAAATTAAATGCAGTATAACTATTTGATCATAAACATTTTGATCCTAAGCTCATTTAACTTGTTTTAAAATAGAACCACAACATGTTATAGCACAATTAACCAGTTAGACATGTCAGTGCTACATACACCCACACGGAAAAAACCTATATAAACATATATGTTTTAATATAGGTTTTTAATATATGTGACATATATAAAATTGG
>JAUMHQ010000053.1:671755-683393 GCA_032361165.1 Enteromius paludinosus | reverse complement strand
TATATGCGCATATATATTATCATATATGTGCATATATACTGCATATAGGTTTCATATATGTGCTTATATACTGCATAAAGGTTTCATATATGCGCATATATCCTCATATAGATTCTTTCCATGTGGGCAGTACATACACTACACAATACTAAATACACAAAACAACTTCTCTGAAGAAGACAAGATAAAATAAATGCTATATAATCTGGCGAAACACACAAATTTAGTGCTAAATAATGAGGAAGTGCTTGTTTGCTTTCATTTGGCATCTTATACTGGCTTTTTTCTAGACTTTGACTGTGCAAACTGATGTATAATATCTTCAAAATCAAGGCCACTGACAAGTTCATGTTCAATGGCTAAGAGAGAAAGTGCAGAGAGCCGTGTCTGTGACATTGTGGTCCTCAGCTCATTTTTAACCCGTTTCAAAACGGAAAATGACTTCTCGCCCTCACAGTTAGACACAGGTAAGGTTAAAAACAGTCTTAGTGCAACATAAACATTCAGAAATGTTGTCTTAAGTCCATGTCTGTCAAGAGCTTGCAGCAGCTGTACAGGTGAAGTTTCATTCTGCACAAAGTGCTTGAACTGAATAAGTTCATCTGACAAGGAACTATCCAGATCTGTTGGATAAGTATAGCTCAGCTTAGCAGCTCTTACATGCACGTCACAATCATCACAATCCTTCTTAAATAAAACCCCAAAGAGGTCACACACATGTGTGTAGGCTTCTATGTGCTTGGATAGGCATGAACAAAGTCTGTCAATGATGACGTAATATGTTTCAACTTTAAATTTCTGACTGCCGTCATCAGCAGACTCATCTGCAAATCTCTTTCTTTTTCTCACACGTTGACTGTCAAACTGGTAGTTTTGTGTCACACTGACCGCGCATGCTGATTCTTCGAGCTCTGAAAACTGTTCTCGTAGAGTGGCAACATATGAAAGCAGTGAGCGCCAAAGGCCAAGAGCAGTAGCTGAATCCATATTGCTTTTTTGGAGTTAAATCTATGCAGTACCCGGTCCCAGCATAGTCATTATTACCGTCTCCGGTTTATCAAGTTTTGCAACCAATGCAGCAGCTTCGAGTTTAGTTTGTGTTTTCTCATCACAGTCTAAAGACATTTTGGCCAAAATATCTCTAATTGCCCCGTAATTTTCTTTGAGAGCTTTTGTGGAGTCGATTCTGCAATTCCATCGGGTGGCGCAGAGGGATTTGAAAGTGTATTTAATGTTATGTTCGCTGTCATTGAAAACTGTATTCCAGCGATGTGTTGATGTACTTCAAAATCTATACAGAGACTGCAGCAGTTCAAAAAAAAGAGTTAACCTCCTCACAGCAATTATCAACGCAGTTAACACCTACAGTACGAGGTTCAGAGAATGGGCAGCACACCGTGTATAATGAATTAGCGGCTTTTGTTTTTTCAAGTGCGCCTGGAGCCCTCTGTATTTGCCAGCCATGCTGCTCGCATTATCATAACTTTGGCCACGACAGTTTGACAAGTCTAACCCCAAGCAACACACCATTTCAATCACAGACTCAGCTAGGCTGACACCTGTGTGGCTGTGGATGGGCTCAAACCCGAGGAATCTTTCCACTACTCTGCCATCTGCACTGACAAAACGAAAAACAAATGTTAGCTGATCTACATGTGCTAAATCTGGCGTTGAATCAACAATTACAGAGAAATATTTTACATGTTTGATTTCCTCTGCAATCACTTGCTTAGTTTTTTCACCCATTAATGAAATTAATTCTTTACACACAGTTGATTACAGGTAAGATGGCTTACCGCTACCCTTATTGCCGTGTTTCTCAAGGTGCTCCTTTAAAAAGGGGTCAAACTCCGCTATCAATTCAAGCAGTCCCAAATAGTTCCTATTGTGCGCAGAGCAATTGAATAACAGCCACCACACGTCTGAGGGCTTCTTTCCAGTACAGCTGTTCTGACTCACACTGTCGGGCAAAAGAAGTGTCCACTCTGCATGCATATTTAGATCTGTGCAATAAAGACGCTCTGCACTCTTTTCGTGATCACTAACCTTCTCTGGATGTTTCCAATCACAGAGTGATAAATGCATGCTTTTGGGATGACAGAAGTTTGCAGGCATAACAATAAACTGATCCGGCTGATGGCGAGTAAAGAAGCCATTCCCTTGGAACAATTTCATTGTTTGGGAGCCAGCAGATCGTTTGTGAGGGAGCGTGTCCTACTTCCAAGTCCGGACTCCCTTACCGATGCAGGATACTTGGAGGTCTGGTTCTGGAAAGCTGCAGGCCCTCGGAAAACCGTTCGTAATGGCTCCCCACAGTGCAGGATCTCCCGGGAGTAGAGGCGTTGAGATGCAGGGGCTGCTCCCAGACTCGACTAGCGGCTCAGGTGGCGCCGGCGGTGAGACTGGAAACCCGCCATCACCGCTTCCCTCAACAATCAGACTCGTGGGCACAGCCTCTGGGTTGTTGCTTGAAGTTGGTGCTGGCTCTTCGCTCTCCGGGCTGTAAACATAAGCTTCCGCACGCAGTGTAGAAAAGTCCTGGCTAGCTGAGTTATCCTCTTCGTTGACGAAAGCTGACTTAACAGAACTGTCAGCAACATTAACAGGTGAAGAAATTACCTATTTTAGGTCTGTACTTTAAATTTCGTTTAAACATCGTTTCTGATGTCCTTTTCCTTTTTTATCATTCCTTTTTAATCATTGTGTCTGATTTTTTTTTCTGTTGTAGGAACGCCTGATGTAACGTAACGCGCTCAGCATAAAGTTTGACCCACCTCATGCGGACTGACCAATGAGGAGAGGGTCTTAACTTGAGGCCCTCTCTTCATTGGTCAGTCCGCATGAGATTGACTCTGAACCGCTCTCAACTGACGTTCAAAGTCATAGGCAGCGCAGCATATCTCTGTGCAGTGCAAAAGCCCAGGTGGACAGTTTGTTAAATATAAAGCCGGAGATTATCAGATACAGTATTTTGTTCGTGCCCTTACTGTCCTGGGCCCTTTAGATGTCGTGGGCCCCTGGGCAATTGCCCAGTTACCCGTAGGGTTAATCCGGGCTTGATTTAAATCCCCACGGTTCCCAATCTGCAACTGTCGGGTCCCAATCCCGAATCACAGTCAGGGGAGCCATATGTTGGTCCGGTGTCTGAATCACGGTCAGGAGAAACGTATGTTGGTCCGGTGTCCGAGTCACGGTCAGGAGAACTGTATGTTGGTCTGGTGTCCGATTCACGGTCAGGTGAACAGTTGTCGGTTCTCAGCCCCGAATCACGGTCAGGAAAACCGTATGTTGGTCTGGTGTCTGAGTTACATCCAGGAGTGCCGATCCAAATCCCAGCAGATTCCAGTTCGCAGTTATCGTGTCTCAGTCCCGAAACCAGACCAGGGAGGTCCTCGGACCGTGCCTCCCCGACAACACCAAATGACCCAGGTGGGAGTCACGATGGAGAGGCGTGGGACGGGGATTGAACTGCCGTGACCACCCGAAGGGCCAGAACCGCCGTGGTCACCCGAAGGGTCCCGATCCGCCATAGCTGCCCAAGAGTCCCGATCTGCCGTGAGACTCTACCTTCCCTGCCAGACATGTATCCCAGGTGTTTTGTGTTTCCTACCCTGATTGTGACCGTATTTAATCCGTGTCCTTTTCAGTTTAGTTTGTCGGTCGTTGATATTGTTATGTTGTCTCTGCGTCTTTGTCATCTGCCCTTGTATCCTGCCTTAGTTATTAAAAGTTCCTTGTTTATTGGATTTCCCGTCTCTCTGCCTTTCTTCTGCGCTGAGAAGCGCATCAGATTGAGACAATAGGTCTCAGACAGGTACCGTTATGTAAAGATTGCAGTTGTTCCTATAGCACCCAATACAACATTGATTGCTCATCTACTGTAAATTTGCTTTTGATTCAATTAACACCAAATTACCAGCTAACTTTCAGATTTCTTCTCCATACATGCAAAAATCATCTGTATCTTCTTAATCTGTTGCCTGACATAAATGCTTGTTGCTGCAGCTCTTTTACCCAACTGACCAGTTCCATAGAGGGTCACAGTTCCCTTACTATGTGCAAAGCCAGCATTATAGCCCAAAAAGAAGTTATCAAATAATAAGAGAAGGCAATGAAGCAAAACTTACCCAGTACAGTTCAGCACAAGCAGGCAGTGTCAGCGTCTGACTGTATATTTGCACACATTTAGGTTTTGCCACTAGAAACAGCATTTATTGCTTTTTTTTTTTTTTTTTTTTTTCATTTATCCAATTACAAACAGTTGGTATTCGTATAGCTTGTGTCTGTAGAAAAGTGAAAGATTCAATTAGTTAAGTGCTGAATGTGATGTTACATTGTAGTTTTCCTAATGGATTGTACGGTATTGAGCATATGATGATAACTATAAAGTTCTGGGGAGGCAAAAAAAACGAAGTTTGGACAAGGATCATTAGGTTTTTGTTGGGAAATATAAACACCAGTCATTTTTTGTTGATGATCAAGTCATGTCTTTCCACTCAGGCTCTGGCTGATTCTTGCATATCACAAACTAGCGTTTAATGAACCAGAGAGTTTTCAGAGCTAGAGAGGTTTTTAAAAGGTTAACTTCAAGTTAAATAATGCTCTACATCTTTCTCTTTGCATTTTAAAAACAGCTGATTCATTTTTAAAAGAAAAGTTCACCAGATTGACCAGATTTGGAGAAACGTTCACCACTTGCTCACTGAAGTGAATGGGTGCCGTCAGAACGAGAGTCCAAACTGTCTATCAGTGAAGGTTTTGTGAAGTGAAAAGGAAACAAATATATTGAAGCACTTCCAATCCAATAATTACGTATCTTCTTCCGTCAATTAATAGACTGGAGTCTTGTGGATTACTCTGTGGTGTTTTTATCAGCTGTTTGGACTCTTATTCTTGCGGCACCCATTCACTGCAGAGCATCCATTGGTGAGTAAGTGATGGAATGCAATATTTCTCCAAATTTAAAGAAGAAACAAACTCATTTACATCATAAGCAGTCCTGAGGGTGAATACATTTTTATGTTTTGGTGAAATATTCCTTGCTTTGTCACACGGCATTGAAAGACGCATTCTCATCTGAAGTGTCTTACAGTACATTTTCACTACAGGGACAAGCCTCTAGAAAAAAAAGGAGGTTAAGTGCCTTGTTCAAGGGCACAAATGGTTTTAGCGCATGGATGACGCCATCTGAGACCTGAAATTATAACCTTTAGCTTAGCAGTCAAGATCTTTAACCATTCAACCGAGCCATATTCTTTCGTCACAGGCACAACAAATCCTCAGCGCTGGTTATTTCCTTTAGAATGTAATTACTGCCACGTCTTCTTAGTATTGTTGACACTCTGCATACATGTATAAATTTAGAAAAGTCTTTGATGAGAAGATGAAGTAGTTCCGCTATACCGTTAGCTCTGCAACGGCATCTAAGAGAGCAGCCAAACATGGCAAGGGTACGAGGGACACATCCATCCCCTCACATTAACTCACTGTCATTCTTCTCTCACCTCAGGCTAGAACGAGGAGACCTTTCGAAACAGAGCTGATGAGACATAGCCTGAGGCCAGGGCATAATGTTTATCAATTATGATAGTCGCCATTCCTAGTTAGGTTAATGGAAGCAGTAAATGGTAACTAAAGAGACAGCTTCTCCTCCATGGCAGGGTTAGGGTGCTATTTTGGGCTGTTGTTCAGTCTCTTAGTCACTCCTTTGCCGACTGAAGCGCTTGAAGTCATCATTGTGGCTGCCACTATATGCTTATAGTAATGTGTGCTATTGTTTACGCATTATTCTTGTTGGTTTCTTCCAGTAAATTAGGTTGAGTTGAGCAAAATTCTGTGACTAAACACTGTTGCTTCCATCTGTTTATTTATGCATTTGCTGTTTATTGGACGGTGTGGCACTTCTTTCCGTCAGTTTTCTCTATCTACAGGCTGCAAGCTGCATTTATGTATTATGCATAGATCACAGAATTACTGCAGTGGCTAAGCCGTTTTGCGCAGTTGCTTTGCCAAGTGACAGACAAATGGAAAAACTGTTTTTGCTAGAAATTACAATTGACAGCATTATTTGGTCCTCACACAGAGGACAGATTGTTTTATAAAACTCAATGTGCAGCGTTACAGAGGAAGTCAATTAGCAAATATAAATATATTTTTTGTTTTATTTGTTTTTTGTTGTTGTTGTTGTTTTGCAGGAAATAAATCTGTTATATGGTTATAGTAATGTGTGGTATTGTTTATTTATGCATTTGTAAAGGAGTATTTATTTGTGCATTTGTATATGCATTTGACATTTTTATTATCATTGAGTTTCGTAATTATTTTCTTCAGTGGATACACCCCTAAATACAACCATTATTTTTTTTCCTGCATACCGTATATATATATCATTTTTTCCAGGGGAAAAAAATATATATATATTTTGTGAACCGTGGCGCTGGAGAGTACGACCAGACACGTAGATGCAGTGAACACAAAACCCCGGAGGGTGGATTTATTTACAATGACAGGTGAGTACAACACAGTGGTGATGGTGGCGGTTGAAGTGCTCGGCGTGCTTGTGATTCCCTCTTTCTACCACAGGTCGCGGTGGTGAGTGCTCCAGTGATCCAAAGTGAAGATCCGGGCTCGTCGCTCACGGCGTTTCGTCTAAAGAAAGCAGAAAGGAGGTAAGTCATACGCCAACATAGAATGGAGTCGTTGCTCAACACTTCCTGGTTGTGGAGTTCCTTTTATATCGGTCCGGCCGTGGTTGGCCCGGATTGATGCGTTCCAGGTGTTACTCCTTTGTTTCCAGGACCACGCTGATCGGCGCCCGTCACAATATATATATATACTGTATATTATTATTATTTCTTCGAGGCTCAAACATCTCTGCAAAACATCTTTTCAACATTTCAGAAATATAGCCAGACTTTGGCCCACACTCCCTATGTGATGCAGAGAAACCTTTGAAGCCTTTGTCTCCTCCAGACTTGACTACTATAATGCACTTCTTCATTATTCCCAATAAGAGTATTCAGAAACTCCAGCATGTACAGAACTGTGCTGCTAGGATCCTGACGCTCCTATTTATCTCAAAGAAGTCCTTACTCCACAGATCTCTGCATGTTCTCTCTGTTCCACAAATACTCATCGGCTCTGTCCCGCTAGCACTAAGACAGCAGCCCCTCGCTATGGAATACCCTCGCTGATCGTCTGAGGGCTCCACAAACAACTGACCTTTTTAAAAAAGGCTTAAAAACATAACTTTTCACAAATTTTTTCAATGTTTACATTATTTTAGTGTTCAAATTCCAGCTGCCAGCTGTTTGTAGTTTTTTTTAATTGTTGTATTTTATCATGATTCTTTTTTAGCACTTTGAGATTTTCTTAAAAGATGTAAATTGCTTCATAAATAAAATTAATTATTATTATTATTATTATTTAGTTTTATATATATATATATATATATATATACACATGCATTGCACCTGGTTTGCTGTTTGGATTTGAAGAGCTGATTGCGCAGTAGTTACAACAACAACAACAACAACAACAAAAAAACTCTGGACACAAATAATATCCAACAACAATATGCATTCGCATTTGAAAAACAGAATAAACACTGATTCTGTCCAGACCACTGTTTGGCTCCGTTCACACAGCAGCAGTTAAGAGTGCCAAATATGCTAATGTCTTATGCAGTCTGGCAATAAAAGAGTGACAGCTACATTCTATAACTGAAGAAACCATAAATCATAAAACGAGTCATAACTGAATTTAAGAAGAAAGTTTGGTTGATGTGTGCTATATGAATAGAACATCAATGGCCATAAATGCAACAATGCAACATAAGTGCAGGTTGTACTGTTGCTGTCAATCACTAATGTTAGGTCTGTCAACCTCTCTCAGCTACAAGAAAGAGCAGAAAATAAGGGCATTGTGCAGCAATAAAGCAAACTAAAAATGTTTGAGTAGAGGTGGGAACACAACAAGTGAGAAAAAAAAAAAAACATTTTCAAAAAAATGAAAGCAGCAAAAAAATGCCAGATAAAATAATATGAAATACTTCAAGACAAAAACAAAGTCTTGCATGAAAAGAAGGGAATTGTTGTTACATATCCACAAAGGGGTCAAGGTTTGGCTAGTTAGCATGGTCCTAACTAATCCATCTGGCATTCTCCATTGACAGTCATTTAAAAGTAATAATATTATTATATTGTAATAATACAGATTCTTTTGAACTGCATTGTGACATGGGACAAAAACCTTTCTTAAAAAGTGTTTGGAAAGTATTACAACACGAAACAGTGCTTGTTACAGAGCCAAATAAAACTTGACAGAGGCCAGAATAGCAATATGTAGAACCATACAAATCGCATGTGGTTCTGTTTGTGTTTTCTTTTTGGTTCTGAAAACCAATTTAACTGAGTTAGCTAGTAAATGATGGGTAATCTGTGATCTATTACCAGTGAACCACTGGCACCAGTATGACACTTTACTTTAGGCTTCTCCACTTAAATTGTGCAGGGTCACTTACCTGGATAAAACAGACCTCAGTAAGAAAAATCTGAAATCTCAGGAAATAAACAACTTTAGTAGCGCTTATGTATTGCTTTTTAACAATTGTAGTGTTTATAGGCCTACACCTTCATTGAAATGTTTTAGATCAGTACTTCATAAAAATGGGAAAAAAAAAAAAACTTCAAGGATGGATTATATTTATCTAAAGTGGCAATTAAGATACTCCAAAAAATACATTATATATATATATATATATATATTTATACAAAATGTTGTATATATACATACACAATTACTGCTGTCTAATGATTAATTGCATCATAATAAATCTACATTGTTTATGTATATCCTCCTGAGATCCGAGAAAAAAAGTGTAATTTTTTTTTTGTTTTGTGTAGTTTCCTACATCTTTTGGGTAAAAAAAATAAAATTCTACAATTTAGAGTTTTTCAATTTAATTTGTATTTTTCATTTTACAGCATGTCCACTGTAGTGAACAACAACCAATTTAGTTTGAAAAGATCGCCAAAGTCAGAAATTTTTTTTTTAACTGAATATGACTGTGTAGAGCATATTCATATAATGTTTAATAATTGTATTTTCATACTTTATTAATGATCAGGTGATAATTTTCTCAATTATTATTTTATTTACAAACCAGTTATTTAGGAGTTGTCAGTGTTTAATTAGATCATTTAAAAAGTCTAAGTGAATGATTAATCGTTACAATTTACATTTAATAAATATTTATGTGTTATATGTGGTTCAGTGTGTTGATAAATGCTTTATTAACACATGTTCCTGCTGTAATTCATGATTAAGGTAGTTGTAAAGCATTTAGTAGTTGCCAGACATCTGTTTTTGTGAGCTCATCTAAAGAGAGGAATATTTATACCTTGTAAAGCATTTATAAAGCAGTTGTAAAGGCTAATTTATATTCACACAGAGGGATACAGAACACAGAATTATTTTTCCAAGATGTAAAAAAAATTTAATCGTACAACTGTACACTTGATAAAAACGAGAAACAGCAATTTCATTCAAAATAAAAATTAAGTGAGCAGTTGTACACTGTAGTTTCATATTTTGTTGCATCTTGAAATTATTAGTTCTGTATCCCTCTGTGTTGTGTTTGTTTATTTGTTCTGTCAGGAAGATAACTGAGCCTTTAAATCTCCTTTATAATAGATATCATTATAAACAAGAACAAGGCATTTATAACTTTATAAACTGCTTACTAATGACTATGTTGGTATAAATGTTTTATAAAGGATGAACTGACTATTTACTAATGATTCATAGCATGTAGTTATTATAAAGTGTTACCACTTTGCTTTTTTTTAATAAGCATGTTGCATATAAATTCTCTCCTGATCTCCACTATAACTGACATTCAGATAAGGATAATATTTTGAAACACAAACAACTTTATGGCTTTGAAAGCTAAATCTATTACTCCTGACACCTTAAAAAACAATATATTTGTGATATTGATAGTAACAAAAAAAAAAAATTTAAAAGCAATATTTTACAAACCTCTCCCCTTTACATAAAATGTGCTTGTTTGTATGCTGACCATTTTGAATGCAGTGGTTCCTAGCATCGCAGCCAATCAAATGACATATCACTAGAAAGCCCAGGATGTCCTCTGTAGAGTACAGCAGGACTTGGCAAAGTAGCTCCAAGAATTCAAAGAACATTAATTAAAACACAAGGTCCACCACAGAGGACACAAGTCAATGAGTGGGGTCTCAGGAATAAACATCATGCCACACTGAAGACCAGAGTGCTGATACTGAAAATTCAGATTTGCCATAACAGGAATAAAACTACACTAAAATACGCAAAGACAGAGTCTGAATGGTAGTGTTTTTTCACAGTATTGCTGATCTTATGTATTTTAATCAAATAAATGCAGCCTTGGTGAACATAAGGGGCTTCTTTCAGAAACAGTGAAAAGCTCACAGACTGCAGACTTCTGAACAACGGCGCAAGCTTTCAGTGAAAAGAGCAGAGAGCTTGTGGGAGGTCAAGGTTTGGCTGGGTACCATAAAAAGAAAAGGATCTGGCTTTCTCCATTGAAGGCCATTTAGAAAAATAAATGTTTTAACTGTGGTACAATATTCTGAAAGCAGCATATTTCCAGACACATTCCATCAGCCACGGCTATGTGCTTCATATTTCTACATACAAACCATAAAGCCATGAGTCACTGCTACAGCGCTGTGTAAATGGACACCTGTTGTTCTGTCCAGTTCCTTTACCATTACTTCCATTTAATACTCAAAGTATTATAATGCAGGGTTTCTCATCTTCTTGTATGGTTTTCATGGCCTCACTGACAACTACCCCAACAAAGCATCATTTCACATCAGACTTTAGATCTTCACATTTTTGTTTCACAACTGAATGCATTCCTAACTTTTCCTGCCAGTAGTTTACCAGAGACAACTTTATGGTTACTATTCACAACAATTCCATGATTCTTCTTCTCTACGCTTCAAAACACATATCTCATATACAACTTGCCGGTAAAATTTTTCATGCTCTGAGCAAGTTAAAAAGGAAGCGGTTTTTACCATGTCAAAGTGAAAGTTTGTGTGAACACCTCCTGACATCAAATGGAATGATTCATCTGTGCTTCTGGAGATTGGATGGAGGAATATCTTTTTGACACAAGATGTGTGTCCAAGAACCATTCATTCTTAAGTGTTATGATGTCATTGGTTGCTATGGGATTAAAGGCATAGCAACTGCATGAATTATAATTCCTTCACGCTGTTCATTTTAATTGCCTCTTGAATAGTTAGGCTAGATAGATAAAGAATATGGAACACTGGTGCGAGGGACAATTGTTTTTACCTAAATAAAAAACAAACCAGTTGAAAGAATAGAAAAGGAATAGAACATGCTTGTGGTAGAAGTATTTTTTTATAATAAATAAAAAACAAGCAGACAGAATAGAACAAGAATACAAAACCGTGTTAGAAGGCCAAGATCGATGGATGGGCAGATGGATGAACATTTAGATGAAAGGATGGATGGATGTATGGATAAACGGACAGATGGATGGATGGGCAGATGGATGAATGGATGAACATATAGATGAAAGGACAGATGGATGGATGGATGG
>JAUMHQ010000053.1:637313-655849 GCA_032361165.1 Enteromius paludinosus | reverse complement strand
AGTATATCAAATTTTATTTTTGTAATATGTATTATATTTGAGAGATTTAAAGTATACAATTAAATAATTAGAAAAATAAATAATAAAATAATAATTATATATATATATATATATATATATATATGAATGAATAAAGAATTTTTATATATATTTTACATAGTAGGCCAATAATATATTATGTATAACATTAATATCCATATAAAAAAAAACTTTAATAGTCGTTTTATTAATTATTAATATTTTTAACATTATTAATAATGCTCTTCCTATTACTGTAGCAATAATAATAATAAAATCAACATAACATTTTGGACTTGTATATATTTAAATTACATTTTATATAATATATAATTCATATATTAATTACAATATATTTTAAAGTGTTTAAAAACAACAATATTTCAGTACAGATAAAAAATGTATCCATCGTAAAACAAACACTTTAAATATTGTGGGACAATTTATTTTTAATGACATGAGTATGTTTGTGAGCATGAGAAAGAATGAATGACAGACACACTAAGAAAAAGGATGAAAATATGATCTTTCAAATGCAGAATGGATCAATGCTGGAAGGTAACCTGCATCTTCCATCTTTACCCACCCTCCCATCCAGAAACCATGGCATTTTACCCCCTAATGTGCCATGCATGCCAAAGTAGTTCTCTTTTGTGACTAAAACATATCTGCGTGGAGCTTGCTTATTTCACGATTGAACAAAACAGAAATATTACAGCCAACTGACAGAAGCTAAGTGCACTTCCTGTTTGTGCACGCAAGTATCTGTTGATTTGTGCTCATTGTTGGGTTTCTGTGGACTTGCCCTTTGTCCTTGACAAAGCACACAATTCAACATTTCCATATTTGGACTACAGACGTGTTTTGGTGTTCACAAGTGGCTTGGGTTGGAATGCCAAGGCTGGCAGTGGATTCACACATCTGTGCTGGAGCTGATAGGGACATGCTAACACTGCCACATCACTCTGCTGCATTGTGTGTGCGAACATGTTTGTGTGTGGCGTGTGCTTTTAATTGTTTAATCTATTATGCCAGAGAGACACAAGGATGAGTGGCTGGGTTTAGGCAGGTCAAAACAGGATCAAGTTCACAATTATTGTAGTTTTGAGCTCGGCTTTTCTTGGCATAGTCGACAGTAATTCAGAAAGAATGGTGTATATCTTTAGCACCTGGTCCTGCACTGCACTTGCAATGTGGAGCGTTTGGGTATGGGTGCCCTAAATCAAGAGTCTCTATAAAAGAGCTCAAAGAACTTTAAAGTTAAAATAGTAAAATGGCATGATTGCTTCAACAAATGTGTTTTATCTCACATTTGCTTGGGGTAAGCCTAACGGTTAGGTTCACTGTAGGCAGGCACGTGCACAGGAAGGGCTCAACCTGTGCAGAGCACATGCCCTTTTTTTAATTACACTCGGAAGTGCCCTTTTTTGGGGGGAGTTTTAATTTTTTATTAATCAATGCTGTTGGCAACCCTTTACATCTGTTTGTCTTTTAAACAAATAATTAACCAGTTAAAGGGCATTAAAAAGCGTATCTCTAAGAACCGCTCAAACTGTCAGTCAAACCTCACAACTCCGCCCCCTGAGCACACATCATTCAGAGTCATACGGCTGAAGCAGATGAACGTCTTTGTCTTGTAACGGTAAAATATGTTGTTGTTCAAATAAACTTTATGAAATAAACACTAGTATGTCTATAAAGGTTCATATAATGCATCACCACACCAGTTACACACATATTCGCTTGTTAAAAAAGCCGCGGTGTAACTGCATTTGAGTTTGACACAAAGCAACTGAGTGATCCTTGTCAGCTGTGACGCCGTAGGCATCCTTCTCCGCCTTGTGTCTTAGCATGCTATGTGTTTGTTTAACCTGTCCATGTGTTCTTTGTTTATTTACATGCCTGTTTCCTCATGTCTCTGCCTCATTTGTAACTCCGCCCCTGTCATCAGTGTTTCATTATCCGCCAGCTGTCTGTCCCAGGTGTGTCGTATCTTGTCTTTGATTAGTCTCTGTATAAATTCACGCCCCATGTCTTGTATCTTTGTCCGTCATTGTTTGAGTGTTATGTCGTCCGCCGTGCTGCTTGATCAGCTTTATCTTTGTTTTGTTGTTTAATAAATGTCCTTGAATTCATTCCTGCCTTCGCGTAATGTAATATATTAACATTTCATCATATTGTATAGCCTATGGTCACACAGCATGGTAGGTTAAAGTTTACAATGCTTTTATATTATGTGTTTGCTGGCTAGATTAAAAAAAAATCTAGTATTGTACACTCCCCGCGCATCTTCACTTGTATAAACATAGAAAAGCATGGTTTAGTACTGTAATAATGTTGCATTAAAGAAAAAAAAACAAAAAACTTTTATATATTCTATATGCATTCTATATATTTACTAAATCAAAATGTAATCTGCATGTATGCAAAGCAAAGAAAACAAAAATAAACTGAACATCTAACAC
The DNA here is from genome assembly GCA_032361165.1 of Enteromius paludinosus. Taxonomy (NCBI): domain Eukaryota; kingdom Metazoa; phylum Chordata; class Actinopteri; order Cypriniformes; family Cyprinidae; genus Enteromius; species Enteromius paludinosus. The sequence goes on along the minus strand of JAUMHQ010000053.1, from coordinate 653,366 downwards.
AATTAAATAAGACCGAGTGCACAACCAATTCCCAAACACAGGACAAATAATACACAGACAAGCTGGTAAAGCTAACTTTACTAGAAGGCCAGGTGTATTTGCACTGTTCAATGCCAAGCTATCGTCAAATATAATTTAGAAATTAAATGGTCTTTAAATGCCTTTTCATTATATCCAATGAGAGGGACATCCCAGTGGATCACAGTGAGGTCATAAACATCTTCAAACACATGGCTCACAGAAAAGTGTTGTTGTAATTAGCTTTAAAGATTATCTGTATAAAATTTTGGAAGGTTTGGGGGGTGCCCTTTTTTCAGTTCATCATCTTCACATTGAAACTGCCTTTTACTGCCACTCACTGAACAATTTCACTTGACCGCGTGCAATTATCAATGCAATATGCATCCTTTTTGGAGACTCAAAGTACCCCTTTAGTGCTTTGCATGCAATTGTTAAAATAATGACAATAAAAACCCCACTTCCGAGCAATATAAAACATGCAAAGGGCAAATAAAAGTACAGTCACATGTATTTTCTGCAAAAACTTACCATAAAAAAAAAACAGTTTAAAAGTATTACAAACAAGAAGGGTTGCTTTCTTCTGATATCTTAATGAAAAGAAGAGTGTCTGCATGGATGCCAAAGATTTCTTATTTAAAGCAATGGAGGACCCTGGACGTCAATAAATAATGCTAAAGGGTCCTGAGCAAGCGTCAAGACATGACAGGGTGGGAGTGAGAATCTGTTGCCTCCTGAACTGCTGAAACCATCACAACTTTCAAATAGAGAGCTCACCTTTTCTGCCAGCACAAGTCTCATGGCAAAAACGTACAGTACCTGGGTGCACTTTTAATAAAGTCAAAAATCAATGTATCACGTATTGAACCTGTGTTTTAGCGCCACTCAGTAGACATTGCAGCAAGGCACGTGAAAAGAGTGTTGCGCAAAAGTGCACAGAGGTACATATTTTTATGAGACCAGGTTGACCAAAGCACTTACAAAAGTACACTCTTTTTTCTCATCTCTGATTGTCTCTTTTCTTCTACAGTAGCTTATCTCCTAATCTTTGTTAAAATACTGTTGGCTGCTTCCACTCATCGTAAGATGCTTTGGATAAAATCATCTGCTAAATACACAAATGCAAATCATTCTGTCCTTATGCTGATATGAATTAAGAAATGTATGACATGACAAAAATCTAAAAATGTCACCCATTATCATTTCAGGATCCTGTCTAGGATAAATTGTTTCATTGTTAAATTTATTTTCATTTACTAGTAGAAGGTTGACATTGTTGTGACCCAGCCATTGGGGACACTGTGAGGGATAAGAGTTCAGCATCTGACACACTATATCCTCATTTATTCTCCTGTCTTATCCTTCACCGTGTCTATAAAAATAATAACAAGGGCAAAAAATAAAAACTGGGTTAAAGTTATTGCCCTTGTGCATCTGTTGACGTACACACCGGCCTAATTTTTTAACACATCCATTTTTTGTTAATGTGCGTCTCTTACTCTCTTTGAGGAAATATTATCCATACTGAGCTGTCGTGTTGCATTAAGAGAGAGTCCAGATGGCAACTGATGCAGGGAACAACATCCCCCCTACAAACTAATGTCATTGTGCTGCAGGAAACCAATGATCCCTGACACATTTCATGTCATGAAAATGAGCTGAAGTTGGCTATTCTTTAACTCCTGCGGAGAGAATTTAGCAACACACATTAATTATCAAATGCCAAATTATTGCAAATATTAAATGCTAACGTATGCTAGAAGATTTTTGTTTTGCAGGCATATACTCACACTCAGTCATCACACTTTAATGTAAAAATTTTGCTATTTTATTTGCCTTTATGTTGGGAAACATAAAGGGATATTTCCTACTGACACACTACAGCAAAGGACAGAAATATTCTTCCTGGTCTCTTGGCATAAACATACCTTGGTCCAATTTTTAGCAAGACACAAGATATGTACCATATCACTAGATAGATAGAGCATAAACTTTTAGCAAGACTCCACAGATATTTTTGAATTCTGAACCACTGCAATACTATTACCAGCCTAATAAAATGTGCAAGGGTTCACGTATTGCACTCAGTGGACATTCTCTTTAAAACTGCGGCGAAATGTGCAGTAAGGTACGCATAAAATGGTGTTGCACAGAGATACATATATTTATGGCCAGGTTGGAAATATAACCATTTTTAAATACTAGTGTTCAAAACATTTTAGCCATTACTGGCCAAAATATTTTTAAAGCATTTTTATTAGTATAAGCTGACACAAAAAAACATGCATGCACACACTTAAAACTTAAAGGGCCTATAATTTAAAATCTAGGATTTTCCCACCATTTAAAGATGGACAAAGCTGAAGAATTTTGAAACAGGTCCATAAACAAATAGTTAATTAAACACATAAATGCATGCACTATTAGGTCACTAATCATATCTATATATAGAGAGAGATATAGTGATCCGGTAAGAAAAACGAATTAAGGCTTTATATTACAGTAACTTAATAAATTCACTTTATTTTAATTAAACCCATCCCTCATGTTATTATACTGATGATATAACGTTAAAAGGTGTTAAATAAGAAATTTGCCAAATTTAATCTTGTCACCAGTGGCCTGAGACATTTGGACCTCACGGTACATGTCCCTTAAATCGATAAGTTTGAAGTGAGTACTCTTCAAAGACTTTTTCTCTGGTTTTGAATTTCTAAGAAATAAGTATAAAGCATTAAAAAAGCACCGCAGCGGATTGAGATTAATGAAAGTCATGTTAGACTTCAAAGCCACCGCATCGGTTACAAAAATAGAGAGCAAAGACGGAAAGGCAGCTTCAGGTTCCCTCTGCGGCAGATGTCGTTAAGAGCCGTTTTGGACCCAAGCAGTCATATATTCGAAAACAAAATGCTCATAATTAACGGGCTGCCTTTCATCACGAAAGAACATCAAACAACTCACAACACTCTGCTGCTCCCAGGATGCTCTCGGTGTGCGAATGTCATTCTCCAGAGTCAACCCTTTAATCCTGCTCAAGATTCAACAACTAAACGCTCTCTTCATTAATCTTGATAAATGAAAGCATCTCCCAAACCCTGACCGCTCTTTAGAGAATGATTCAAAATGCTGATGGATCACTGTTGTTACCGATGCATTTGTTTACTGGAAAAACACTGAGCCGACAAAAAGAAAGTTAAAGGAACGCAAATCGATTAAACCACTGCCATTACTTACTTACTCTTTGTCGGGTCGTCCTGTTGATGTTCCCTCGTTTGGTCTCATTGTTTTCACATTGGAATAAAATTATTCTTAACTTCTATATTCCATTAATGCGTCCAGGATGACGCTGCACGCGATGCACGCGCCGTTTACATGTAAACTTATTTCTGCTTTGCTTTGCACGCAAAGATTGTGCCTTGATTCTTCGAAACGACTTGCGACAGAAGAGAAAAATTAGCAAACAACAATTAAATAGTAAATAAGTAGCTTTCCAAACATTTACCTCTTGGTAAATGCACTGTAATATTTTATTTAATGTTAAATATTAATATTAATCACATAAAATATATAATATTAATATTATACATTTTACCTTTCATTTTTAATTTATCTTTAATGCTGTCAAATGATTAGTTATAATTAATCAGATTTAAAATAAAAGTTTTTGTTTGCAGTGCATTATGTATGTGTACTGTGTGTATTTATCATGTATATAAAAAGCCCTTGAGGCACATACTGTACGGTATATAATTTGCAACTATTTATATATATTTATATTCTTATATTTTTAGATTTTAATTTAATTTATACATTTTTTCTTAAATATATACTTGCATATGTTTGTAAATATACACAGTGCACACATAGATTATGTAAACAAAACTTGCTTTTAACCGTTTGACAGCACTACTTTTCAAACTTGAAATGTGTTTCCATGACTAAAGCATGCAAATGTGATTTGACCCTTTGCATAGAGCTTGTTTGACAGACAATCTGACCAATCATATCCCTGAATCCACCAAACAAATCAGACAGGAGAGTAGATTAAGTTATGTGGACTTGAAAAAAAACAATTGTGTGCATTGACCTCTTTCTCAATGTAATGTTTTGATTGAAAATAGATTGTCATTGCTGTTCATGCTTTGAGTAAATATGAAAAGACGAGCGGTTCACATGCCGCTTGAACTTGAGGTGCTGTCTTGACACGTTAAACTGTATTTGGATTTCTTAAAAAGGACAACATCTGAAAGCTGAGACATTGTTTCATACCAGAAGTAACCTGCTCTGTCTTGTTCTTCAGTATGTTGTCAGTTTCCTCTTAGCTCTGTGATGTACTTTTTCTCTGTGTGAGAACACGATGTGTGGTGTGAGAGCAGCATGGCTTATCGGACATAGCAACAGTAACTAAAGAGAGCAGGTTTTTGAAAAGGGAAAGTTGGGTGCCTGTTGCTAAGCATCAAAGACTTACGAAGATGGTGCACTGCTTATGAATGGGAGAAAGTGCAGTATAGCGGAAGAGCCCTGCTTTCTTTGTCTTCAATCTGTCCACCAAAGCATTTTTTCCTGTCAGTGTTCTGAGATGCACGCATATGTGCATTGGCTGTTCTTCCCTGAAAAATTGTGTTTTATGAATGTGTTGTCAGTTTTTATTGATTGATTGAAGCCTTTATTTGTCACACATTCTGTTACATGTGGTGAAATTGGACATTGGTCATTCCAAATATTACATACATACATGCTTCAATTAAATTATAAACCTATATTAAATCATTTCTACTTTGCATGCAAACCATAAAATTAAGGCAAACAACTGAAAGCAATTAGAGTACCCTTCATGTTAAAAGGTGATGCTAAAAGTGTGAAACACACAGTATACCAGGAGTTAGAAATAGGGTTTAGATCAAGAATAACACATTAAGTGCAGTGTGAAAAGCCCTTATAAAGTACCACAGAGGTTTGGAAAAACATCTTCAGAGTAAAATGTACAAAGCAGGTTTAGTGTTATGTTGCACGATGGTGAAGTAATAATGGGTGAGTTTTTATTTTTGACTGGACAATCCACTTTTTTACTGTCTGTTCCTGACAAATGTAGCCATTTGAAACATCCTCAAGGTTATTTGTACTTTCTGTTCATCAGATATTTGGCTCACAGCTGTCTCACTCAGTTTTTAACTCGTGCCTGATTAGTGGTTCTGGAAAACAGGAAACGACTGAACGTGATCAAGAATTAAAATGAAGTCGACAAAATGAAGCCAGATTGCAGATGAAACTCAAGATGAGAAAGCTTTGTGTTTTATCCTATATAAATATTGGTTAATTTGTTACAGTTTTACTCCTGAAAGAGCACAAATGATGATTAAAGGAGGTAAATTTCCCCCTGGTTTTGAGAGCGGCACAGATTTATCTCAGAAGAGAGTCAGTACTTGTATTAATTTCTCACTTCAGAATGAGAATTATTGATTCAGTACTCCCTGTGTTCTCTCCCAGGATGCTTTGCAAATGATCACATAAATCATAAAATGTAATTAGATGTGCACCATCTGCTGGAATAATTTTTCGTGAGGGGAATACATGCTGGTTTTAATATCTGAAAATGAAGCAACAGTTGCATGGTCTCTTTTCAGAGATGTAAGGGTCTGAAAATTGAACCCTTTTTACGTCAAGTAGAAGCCGTTTTTCACACATTTACGATTTCACATACTTATACAGAGGAGTGCCGTGTTTGGCAACTCAAAAACTAAATTTGTTTCATTGATGGAATACAGAATGGAAGCCACGATCAGTCATGGCCAGTAACTGAACTGTATCTCCCTATTTATGAGATAGATTTTATATCTTTATTTATTAATTTTTTGAATTATTATTTAATTATATATCACATTATACAAATGGTCTGACTAACATTCCCATAGGGATAGATGATTGCATCATCAACCTTGACCTCTAATTATGAGAACTATGCTCATCAAGCAAGAGTGAATGTAATTCTGTTTCCCTCTCTTTTTTGCCCTTAGGTAGACACAGTCATATTGCAATACATGGCCCTCTATCTAACTAGCCATTGTCCTCTTTTGGACATTTGGTTGGCTGCCAGTGTTTTCTTGTCCATTTATGCCATAAAAACACTGATCTAAGATCAGCAGGCTTAAATGAGTTGCACTTATCACTCAACTTTATCTTTATGTTTCCCTTAAAATTCCTTGGGACAAATAAAAATAGGCACAAATGAGACACCTGTTGGCATATATGGAGCTATATAATATCGATATCATTGCTCAGGTGCTTTGGTCTCGGTAGAATTTTTTATCATGAAACTATTGGTGGCAGACCTTTTTGCTTGCTTTCACTGTTTGCTTTCAATTTGATCTCACTGCTGTAATATAAAAAAATCCTATTTCCTATAAGAAGACAAAACTCTATTGAAATTATTTGTTACTTAGTATCTACACAAAACCTGACTGACAGTATTAACAGAAGTAAAACTGAAATGAAAAATGCATTTGATGAAACTACCCTGCCATTTTAGCTTGCTCTTTTACTGTGACTTTTGTCTTACGGGAATTATACTCTACAAACCTATACCAGGTGGCCTACTGAGCAAGTTTACTGAGAAATCATAATGTGTGTGAAAAGCAGCATAAGTTGTTGGTGTGTTACTGCCACTAGTGTTCATTTGACATGGAAGCAAAATGGAGCAAAAATGTTTTGCTGTCTTCTTGCGAAGAACTTGAAATACAGCATATCCCTTTCAATGAATGTCACACAGAAGCCTTCATTGTCACTAGTCTCATTACACACAAACACACACACATGCTCATCTTATGATTTGATTGCAAAATTATGCAGATTAATCCCAGCCTCCTATTAGTGTCTGCATCAAATTACAGTCCTAAAGCTTCAGGCACAACAATTCATTTCACATGAGTTAGACTCATTCAGATGGAACCCAGTAAGTGATTTAACATTTAACAGACACATCAGAACATACTGATTTCATTTATCTGGGAGTGAATTTCCACGACGTCATTAATATCGGACTTGATGCCTTCTGTGCTTGTATCTTTGTTATGCCAGAAACTACAATAATTATAAAATTGCAAAATATCTTCTTATGAATGAAGTTATGCCCATAATCTGCATTCAGTCTATACGATAGGTGCATTATGTTAAATGTAAAACTACAAAAATTAACAGAAACCTGCACAAGCCCGTTGTCTTCAGAAGAACTATTACACAGGCTTACTTCTGCTAAGTTGTTTCCATTATGCATTACATTCTACACTCCGCTGAATAAAATCAATCTGAAAGTAATATTCCTCACCTGGCTTTGTTTCTAAGATGATTCGACCTGACAAAAACATAATTGCTAAATTTTTAAAACAGAAGTGTTCTTTGAAAGTAGATAATGAGTGGAATTATAACAAAGGAAATTGAATCCTGTGTCTTCACCTGCATGAGACACACAGCATCTGTTCGAAAACATTGCCTGCGAAACAGGTATACCTTTGCTGAGGTATCATCAGAAGCTGCTGAGTGACAATCTGCACTGCAAACACTGATGCTAAGAGACAATTTGGTGTAATGATTGGAGCTAGTGGAACAGGACAGAAGTACATAAATATAGATAACACCTTGTAAATTCAAAGGAAACTGAACCAAGAATGTAAATAAAGTTAGTTTTGGTGGGTCTTTTTCTTCCAATCCTCAATTGCATTATTTTACCAAACTGAATGTCAGCTGGGTCTCAAGGTGTGTGGTATGATACAATTTTACATCATCAGAGTATGAATAAACTTACATCTTTGTAATGTTATATATAGATTACGTTGGAAATATAATGGTTTATATAAAATGGTTTATATTTTACACAAATATGTAAGAAATCAGTGCATATAAATAAATAGTTCATATTTTAGACAAATGTGTGGTATTAAAAAAACAGTGCATTTAAAATAAATAAATTAAGACTTGCAAAAGTGGCTTCCAAGTCCTTGTTACTTATCTTAATAATAATAACAACAATAACAATTACCTCTCAGATAGCTCCTTCAAGTTGTCTTGGAGAGGTGAGGTATCTAAGTCACAACATCTGAGGTGCCTCAGGGCTCAGTTCTTGGACCACTTTTCTTCTCTGTCTACTTGACATTCTTATAGGCTCTGTCATTCAGAAACATGTCTTTTCTATGCTGATGACTTCAATACCTCTCATTCCGTCCTGATGATCTGATAATAACTGCTTGTCTAACAGACATTTCTTGCTGGATGAAGAACCATCACTTCCATGTTAACCTAGCCAAGAACTGCTCGTGGTTCCATCCAACACATCCCTTCATCAAAATTTCACCTTCCAATTAGGCTCATCAACCATAAATCCTTCAAAAACAGCTACAAACCTTGGAGTTGTGATTGATTATAGGCTGAATATCTGAGATCACACTGTTACAATTGCCCAGTCCTGCAGATTTGCGTTATACAATATTGGGAAATTCAGGCCCTTTCTTTAATGTTCATGCAACTCCTTATCAGCTCTCCTTGTTCAGACTTGACTACTGCAGTGCTCTCTTGGCAGGTCTTCCAGCCAATTCCATCAATGCAGCGTCAAGATGAATCCTTGGTGAGCTGAAAAGAATGCACATTACACAAGTTCATTAATTTGCACTGTCTACCAAAAGCTGCTTGCAGAAAATTCACAGCAACCACTTCTGGTTCTGCACCCCTTTACCTAAATCCAGTACTTCAGACATATGTGCCCTCTAGAACCTTGCGTTCTGCAAATGAACGACCCAAAGATGCACAAAATCACTTTCACAGACCTTTTCATTAACTGTTCCAGTCTGGTATATTGACCTGCCCAAATCAATACGAGCAGCTCAATCCTTAGCCATCCTTAAGAAACTGCTTAAAACACATTTCTTCCATCACTATTTCCTAACTATTCTAATTCTGTTTTATCTATCTTTTTTTTATTATTTAAAAAACCCTTGACCCTCTATCAATTGCATTTTTATTGTCTAATTCATCGTTTTTCTTTCAGATCTGACACTACATTTATTTTTTTCTGTTCTATCTACCTGTTTTCTTGCATACGTGTATGGCTTTAGGCTCACTGAGACTTGTCTTAGTGCTTTTGTTGGTTTTAAATGCTTCTATTGTCATAATTTGTAAGTTGCTTTGTATTAAAGCGTCTGCTTATGACTAAAATGTAAATAAATAGATAGATAAATGTTTTTTTTATTTTTTTTATTGTAACATAAACCAGTATATAAACACACACGTGCACCAGGGTGGCCTAGCCATAGTTCATGACAACTCTATGAATAAATTTTAAAGTATTAGACAGATATGACAGGTTAGTAGGTTTGGCCTTGACATACTACATCTGCCTACACTGCTGCTGCAGAACAAGTAAAAAGAATTACTGTTCAGCGCATCCACAGATATACATCCCACCAACACACAAGCCAGGCTGCACAGCACAAGACACACACCTCATAACAACACACATCTACTGCTGCTGCTGCAAACAGCCATGCGCATCATGTGCATATAAGTGTGGCAGAACCAACTTGTTTGAATGGTGTACATGCAGCATATTAACTGACTTACTATTGAAAGTGTGTGTGTGTACACGTGTGTCTATATAAGTATATTTATTACATATATAGCATTATATTTTATATTATATATGAATGTATTGTGTATATAAACATAACTTGTTTCTTAATTATGTACATGCATGTGTTTGTTTCTTTGTATTTATATAAACATAATACACAACATATTATGTACTTTTATTTTGGATGCGGATGCGATTAATCATGTGACAGCACTATTATACACACAGACTGCAACTTTTATCGAACATCAAATGTCTACAAAGGAAAAGTAATATCGGTATATTTTGATTTGGACTTTTTTTCTATCAAGAATAAGAAAGTTTTCTGTAAGTTGTAGGTTTAGGGGATATAAAATACAGTTTTATTTATTAATTAATTTATTTTTTTAATCCATAAAGTTCTGGCAAAACAAGTATGCCATGTAGGGAGCTGAAAGAGAGAGAGAAAGAAAATGAATGAGGCTGGACTATTTAAATACTTGAGATAAAGGGAGTTTGTGAGTTAAACGACTGACGGATGACGTACTAGGACCAATCAGCTAGCACAATGTAGAGCTTAAAAAAATGTATTAGTGTGCATGAGCTGTTGAGGTCAGGTTCGATTCTGTCCTATTGGTTCCACCACTGATTCTGAGAACTGTTATTTCATGGCTTGTTATGACTCTGTCCTTCACCCTTTGACACTGTAATTATACTTTGCATGAACAAACGCAACAGCATTTTGCATTACTCACACATGAACAAATATCGGCTGAGCGTCTTCAGTGCAGTCAGGTATGAGAAGTTCTTTTATTACACACACTCACGACAATGATAGCAGGGCTGGGAAACGACAGACATGCTCAAAGTCATGAGCGCGCACCCTGAAGGACAGCCTCCGCAGCTGAGGAAAAGTAGCCTTCTCTGATGTTGCCCATTAAGTCTGTGATGAATGAATTCCTGCTCTTGAATCAAACAAAGCCAGCCTACCTTGAAAAGTCTGACTTAAATCAATAATGCATTCCACTTATTTGCATCACAACTCTGACCCCTAAATTCTGGAGTAAAAAGTCACCTGTGAGATGTGTGGTATAACCCCATGTTTCACGGTCACGTGAGGATGGATCTGAAATGAAGCACAGCCTTATTTCACAGGGCTTCAGTTGAAGTCAAAACATTTTGTGTCCAGACTACAGTGAATTTTGCATTTTAGTGTCATTCAGCTGTAAAATCACTTATAGAATCAGCACACTGTCGTAAATGTCAGGGCAACATTATCTGAATGTAACCGCACTGCTAAATGTATCAGAGAAATCTGAGAATGTATGCTCGCTGCTTCAAGCACCCATATATACGAGTTCAAATCTGACGGAGACATAGTGAGTACAGAGAGAGACCCACATCGAAAAGTAATCTTCCACAATAGGTAAGAGCAAAACAGACACAGCAATACACAAAGATGAGGGCTTCTTGAGAAACTGATAACTTCATTTCTATCCAGATTGAGGGCAACACAGTGAGGTCAAAGATGTGCAATAGAAGAAAAAAATTAATATAAGGAGTTTTTTCCCCTCATCTGAGAGATTGTAAATTTTCAGCAATGCCTTGCACAGAACACAAATATAAGTTCCCCTACTATGCCATTCCAGGATTGCCTTTCATGCAGTGTGTAATAGCTTGATGTGGATGTAAAGAATCTGCAAAGCAGTAAATGCGAATGTTCACTGTCTCCCAAGATAAAGAATCCACTCTATTCAGCCTAAATGAGTCTTCAGTCATTTGAATCCTAATTCTGTGAACGCTACACATCACGGCGTAACACATTTGCATAAATTATACATTGGCCGGCCACGAGCAACCTGACCCCGCCCACAAACATGTCATTTTACTGACGACTGCTTTAAGTGGTAGACCAATCACAACACTCTGCACCATCTGACCAATCAGAGCAGAGTAGTCTCACAGAAAGGAGGGGTTTAGAGAGACTGAATCTTAGAACTGCCTCAAAAGAATCGTTTGAGAATCGCTGGAAAATAAAGTGATATGAAACACATGTTTTGCATATATTATTTGCATATATGTTTGCAATTTTAAGGGGGGAAATGTGAAGATGCTACTGTAAACCCAATGGCCAGTGGCTTTTGAAGTTTACATTTTGTTAAAATGGTGTTCAAGCGATTCCTTTTAAAAATCACTGATTCGTTAGGAAGTGAAGAATTTTACAAGTCATTGAATCGTTCAGATGATAAAAAAAAGAAAAACGAATGAATCTTTCAGGGATGAAGTGGTGGGTTCCTGACTGTTGCAATAGTTCTTCTGCAATTAAAAAACAAACAGAGAGGGACGGTAACTGCAAATGTTGCTTTTACGTTTCAGCTACTCAGTAGCCATTCATTTCCCATTTGGTGAACATTGCAAATTCAAAAATCACCCAAACAAAACCTCACACACATTGATGCTTTAAATGGAACAGACTGCACAGATGTATGTGCAAAATCCTTTCTTTCACTCCCAGCTCTCTCCTGCTTTTAGTCATTGCTCAGAGTGAGGTTACCACATGACCTAGCAGACAGTCTTGCTGTCTTCACTGTTGTTTTTTTCTGTCTCATCTCGGATCTTTGCCTTGAAGCGATCAGCACACATCTCTGTATTCGCCCATACGGTAACATTGAGAGTTGTTTCCGCTGAATGTTCTCAAAGCTGACATGAACCATGAATCAGGGATGTGTCACTTTTACGAGACAGCCCCGTGACAGCCTCGGCCTCCTTTAGCATGAAGATAGCAGGAAGAATGCAGAAGGGCAAATAAAGGTAATCTCAGCCCGGGATTTATAAACAGAGTGAGAAGGTCAGTTTTCCTACAGCGCTTTCAACAAATCTGATGCTACACCATATATAAATCACTTTAACAGAAGCCTTTGGAGATCATTTTCATGAATGTTTTTCTCATTTATATTACAAATGTGTTTTTAATAAGCGTAGAGACCACTCAATACATTGCTTTGTGATTGACAACATGGCACAACCAATGGCAAGTTTGTGGGCGGGGCTATCAATGTGGTCAACCAATGGCAGATTATTTGTATATCCTTGCAGACAGGGATCATAGCCCTTTAGAAATCACACACCTCTAAAGAAATTAGTCAACGATCACCTCTTTTTAGTTATTTCATGACATTATTTTCATGACAATTATCCACAATTTCCCAGCAAATCTCATTATTCTCATTACTGTAAGCCTAATGAGGTTTATGTAACAGCAATTATGGTAATGCAAGCGTGTCAGTAATTACGGTAATGTAAAAAGTTCTTGTAATTGTCATGAGAATAATGTCACAAATTATACAAAAAATATGCTTAATTTTCCTGACGTTAGGGGGGGTAAAACATGACCTGTACATGTTTTGCAATAAGAAATTTGATTTATAAAGCAACTTAGCAAATTATGTAACCAACCATAATAGAGCAAACAAACTTGTCTCAGTATCAGAGCGTTATTGCCTTGTTTCCACTCGATCAATATTAGTCCATTTGAGGATTTCAGATCTGAGGGCTGTAATTAGAGGGTGAATTGTCCCTGAAGGTAGCTGTTGTTAAGACTAATACAAACTATTTCAATCATACACACCCTGAGGTGCGTGTGAGCTCTGAGCGCTCAGAGAAATAGCGCTGAATACATGAACTACAGCAGAGGGGAGCGCTGGGATTTTGCAAGCTGATTAAACCTAATAATGAAACAAATCAAATTTCATGTTAAAATGAGAAAATGGGGCTGCACAATGAATGAAAATGTGCTCAGCTGTATGCCGTTTTCACAAACTCTATTTTTGCAAATGCTGTGCTTTTAAAGTCTGTTTGTGAACACACCGTTTGCTCTTGTCATTTCATTTACATTTGCATCATTGGTAAGACTTTGTGGACAGTAGCGTTTCACCAATATTCTGCCAAAATAAAAGCTGTTTAATGTTTAATGCTCTAGAGTTTAAAAGTGAAGGATTTAAGACATACTGTAATAGATGTTACTCTAGTGCTAGTTCTTGTAAAAAGTAAACCAGGGTGAGCAAACCCATAAAAGGTATTATTTTAATTAGTTAGTATTTTTCTTTGGATTACATTGTGTGTATGTGTGTACTGTTTTTGTGGTTTACGGGGACATGACATGTGTATGATAGAGGTATTACAATTTGAAGGTGGTTTATGAGGACACTGCCATTGTTCCTGTAATTCAAAAGACTGGAAAAACAAACTACATGGCATATATAAATAATATAATATGGTATAAATGGCATAGTTTCCTTTAAGGGATAGGGTTAGGGGTATGGAAATAGAAAATGAGTTTTTTCATTGTGCTTTCCAATTCATCTCAATCAAATTGTTTTTTTAGTTGCTAGCTAACCCAGATAATATTAACCCAAATATGATATGATAACATAATAAAAATGTGATTTTTGAACATTTAACGTTTTTGCAGATAAACTCTTCAATTGCTCATCAGTTTGGATTAGAAATGAGTCATTGAGTTCAAACAGCTGATGAAAGTACAATATTTGTTTAGAAGTTGGACATTTTTCAGGTGCACGCTCAGAAATAAATGTACAAAATCTGTCACTGAGTCGGTCCCTTTTCAAAAGGTACACTTTTGTACCTAATGGGTTCATATATGTACACTTTAAAGACTAATATGTACCTTTAAGGTACCAAAGTGGACCCTTTAGGCGGTGTTGAACCATCCAACAGGCAATACAGCCTGTGGCCCCGTCTTGCTTTGGGGCGGTACAAAGTACGTTTTTTTTTTTTTACTTTTGCACGTGCAACGCGTGTGCACATGTGAAACCTCTAACATGTTCATAATGCACATATCCAATTAAACATGATGCAATTCACAACGATGGTGAAAAAAAAAAAAAAAAAAAAAGCATATTTATAAAAATAATTTTATTAAAAGAAAAAGCAATTGACTTGGTTGGTGTCACGTCATAGCTGTGTGGGCAGAGTCCAATAATATGAAAACATTCCTTACAAAAAATTAACCCTGATTATACAATCACAAAACACGGTTAGTATAGGTAAAACTTGGTAAAAAAAAAAAATGAAAGGGATGGTGTATAATAATATGAAATAAATGTTTTAATAGATTAACATCACAAAAATATCAGGGAGTGACATTTATTTGATGTAAGGTAGTTAAGCTCCATCTTAACTGGTAGCAGTGCAGGCAGGACAGGACTAATGACAGCTCATTAAAGCAGTATATGGACGCTCAGATTGTGCTACCTCCGTGTTTATTCAGCAGCATATATATATCTTGAAATTGTCTTTTTTGTGCTTTCTTCTCACTGTTTTTACACCAGTGGCCAATTTGTTTTTATCTCGCCTAGGACCCCACAACCCTTTAGGTACAAACATGTAAAGGTATCACCTCAGTGACAGCTTTTGTACCTTTATCTCTAAGAGTGTACAAACTGTGCCTGATCTTTTCTCCCTTGACTTTTTCACAGGAGAATGTCAAATTATGGATGGAGGAATTCTGATGTGTCTAAATGTTCTGGGGGTTAATATGTTAACGTGGACTGGAGTGGATGACTCGAGGGTTATTGTGAATATGTCTGCTTCATTTGCTCCTGTATCTTCCACACATCTACACTGACAGTATAATAGATGGTCTGAGAATCTATTGGAGGTTTCTTTGAAATGGTAACTGTAGTCTGTAGTGAAACACATGGTGTTTTTTTCCTTGCACACACAGAGGTCACCTTTCATTCTATTAAACGATCCTCACAAACTTGCTTGGTAAGCAAAGAGGAAGTAACGATTTTTATTCTCATTTAAACAAGTAAACAAAACTGGCTGGCTCTCTATCAACCTCTGTCCTGATCATGCTATTGATTTTAGCACGGAGGAACGCGGTCATGTCCTACTCAATTACATCACCAGTTACAGTAGCTGAGGAACAAAGAGCATCAGAAAACACTGACTGATCAATCTCACGTACAAAGAAAAGGTGTGTTCAGACAATGCATCTTTATATACACTCTTAAAAATACAGAGCTTCACAATGATATAGAACAACATTTTTTGCCTAAATGGTTCTGTAAACAACCATGCAATAACTGCTGAAGAAGGCTAAAGCAGGTTCTTAAGATTATAAAAAGGTAAGAATGAGATTCTTTGTGGAACCAAAAATGGCTCTGCTGTGGCATTGCTGTGAAGAACCTTTGAAGCACCTTTATTTTTAAGACTGTAAAGAGTGTGAAAAAATACTTCTGATGATTAACACTATGATGCATGTTGACATATGGAAAAGGTGTTGCCTTAAAGGCACAACATGTAAGTTTACCCGACTATAGGTCCCATTTTCAAAACAATAAATAAAAGTTTTGACAATAACTTAATTTCGAGTGAAACGCGGACGAATTACCCGCAGCTGTTAGCAATCAGCT
>JAUMHQ010000053.1:627144-637213 GCA_032361165.1 Enteromius paludinosus | reverse complement strand
TATCATATATGTGCATATGTACTGCATATAGGTTTCATATATGCGCATATATATTATCATATATGCGCTTATATACTCCATATAGGTTCCATATATGCGCATATTTCCTCATATAGATTCTTTCCATGTGGGCTGCAATAAATAAACTTAGTTTTTTCAGCACATTTTATGCGTGCCCTTACCATTTATTCTCTAAATATAACAGCATTTGTAAAAGTATAACCAGAAATGTGGCGTGCGCAGAGGTCTGAGAGACATCGGTCTGTTCTGGCACAATTTCTGAACATTTCTTGTAGCCAGAAAACAGTCTTTTTATTCAAGTTACAGACTTTGTTTTATCACCTCCCAAGCAGAATGCTTGTGATTCAGGAGTAATTGTAAAGTCATCTTTCATGCTTGTGTCAGATGAGAGAATAAAAACTTGTGAGTGCAGAGTTATATAGAATGAATTGCAACTTAAAGCTTTTTTAAGCAATCAAGCTTTCAGCAGTCATAAGCTGCTCTAAGGTATTTGTATTTATTTAATTATTGTTATTATTACATTTTCCCCTCCAAAATCATATAAAATGACCTCTTTCCGGATGACGGCTCCTAGTTTTGGATTTCTTGTCTGCGTTTAACACAATGCATCCATAGAGATTTCTCTCATTCTTCTTTTAAGCTGCTTTTACCCACTACTCCAATGAAATGAAGGGATTTGACTGTCTTTTATTCTGGTGCACAGGGGACGCTATGGTTTTAGAAATACATATTCCGTCAGAATTGGCTTCGGGGCCAAGAGAACATACAGGCCAGCCTCCCACACAGCGGAGGGGAGAGGGCCGAAGCGGGCTGGCGATCACATACTGTGAAGTCAATTCACTCAGCACCATTCTACTGTAACTTGCCCCCAGCGAAACGCATTAGAGAAGGCAACAAATGCTGCTGAAAGCTAAATGTGCATCAGTTAAAAAGGACAAATGGAACAAACAGGGAACAGAGTAGCTTTGGAGATAGAGATGGACAGATCTTTTCAGTTCAGTAGTTTTTTTTGTCAATCCGTCTCACAATACATTAGGCTGTGATGTGCTTCACGGCCATATGAAGAAATAGTTCTGTCTGAGTCAGTATTATTTAGAGGCTTGTCTTAATCTTTTCAATTAGATTTTCTACATTTATAAAATAAAATAAGAAAATAATTTAAAATTAGGTTTTAGCTTTTTTTATTATTGATTTAAAATATGTTTTAACATCAAGTGGGCAAACGATTAATCACATCCAAAAAGGATGTGTCTGTGTACTGTGCATATTTATTATAAATACACACATGCATGCACATATTTAAAATTAAAAATGAAAAAATGAAAAAATTACGTTTATATATTTTAACCTGAATTCTGGAAATGTTGGTAATATTTAAAAAAATTGAATAAAAGGATGAATTTCAAATCACATATAACATGGCAAATGTTTAAACTGAGAAATTGTACAGTTGCATGAACAAAATTAACTCATTTGACATTTGATGCCTGCTACAGATCTTAAAATAGTTAGGTATGATAACATAAGCCTGTCTGCCATCTCATTAATGCTTTTTTTTTTGTGTTGACTTTGGGACAAATCAAACACTTTCCAACGCTATCTTTGAGACAACAGGTTCGTTAATGACAACCAAAAACAAAAACATGTATCTTTCTCTCTCTGTGAGATTAATCATTTATAATATAACATATTGTTGAATAA
Organism: Enteromius paludinosus; assembly: GCA_032361165.1. NCBI lineage: Eukaryota > Metazoa > Chordata > Actinopteri > Cypriniformes > Cyprinidae > Enteromius > Enteromius paludinosus. Next base: position 635,491 of record JAUMHQ010000053.1, on the reverse strand, counting down.
TGAACACCGCTTTAATAATTACAATGACCAGGAGCATGTATAAAAATACATTTAAATCTTAACATGATTGCAAAGGAAACTAATTTATTTAGCAAAATGCTTTTCATTAAAATGAAAGAATGACATTAAATGCAAAATGAAAGATATGGTATCTGTCACACTCCCTGAGTCTGACCTTTATTTGCTGTGTTGTACTTCACTTTTATCAGAGTGCTTTCTTAAGTGAAAACAATTAGTCCCACACTGTTGTCTTAAATTGCTTGGCTAGAGAGAGAAAGATCAGTTCACGCTTATTTATGAAACATCTATTTCCCTGCAGCTGTCAGCGTCATTTTATCTGATTTGGCTTCGGAAAATCAAATGGGATATTTTGAGCCTCTAGGCTTTTTGAAACAGGGGGTCTGCATAACTCATATCATAAGTCACTACACACCAGTTTTCATTTGAGATATCAGAGTCATTGTGATTAGGGTCAATTAGGTAAAAGTGGAACAGTTTATGATAGATTTGCGTTTAAATAAATGTTATACTCGTTCTCTCTCAGCTCTCTCTCTCTCCGTGTGTGTGTGTGTGTGTGTGTGTGTGTGAACTCTGCAGGGTCCAGTTCTCTCTCACACGTTTCTTTCCTTCTCTCTCCTCTTGTGAGTCACATTGTTTAACACACACATATAAAAATACCTCCAGTTCTTCTTTGTTCTCTTCAGTTTTCTTTCCCTGGGTGTGAGGCTGAAAATGAAATCTGCATGCATACTGTGATCTCCTGAAGAGAAAAATACAGCAGATCTTTTCCATTTTATCTTCAAACAATCTGCAGAGTTCTCGCACTTTTGAGTTCAGTGAATTTGCTTCAGGATAATTTTTTTATATCAAGTACCTTAATGTTGGCTTCTGTTTCTTGGTTTCCCACAAAATTACATACAACGAGGTACACAATACACCTTAACTACTTCTGCAAAAAATAACAGTTCATTTAAAACCCATTGACCTCTGCCCCCTAAAGACATTCCAAGACGTATTGAATGTTGGAAACTTGGTATTTCTTTGAGAGAATGTCTGTTTTGAAATATATGTGTCAAACAGTGTGTGACATATTACAGAAATATAAAAGAGAGGAATTATTAATAATATTAATAAAAGTTACTTGAGCTGTAAATCAGCATAATGATGCAGAGAACTTAGCTTTGCATTACACGAATGAATTGCATTTGACCACGGGCCACAAAACCAGTCATAAGGGTTAATTTGTTTGAAATTGACATTTATACATCATCTGAAAGCTGAATAAATTAGATTTCCATTGATGTCTGGTTTGGTAGCATGTGAGACAATATTTGGCTGAGATACAACATCTGGAATCTGTTGAAATATTGAGAAAATCAACTTTAAAGTCCTTAGCAATGCATATTACTAATCAACAATTCATATATTTACAGTAAGAAAAGTACAAAATATATTCAACAGGATATTTACTGAATATAATGGTTTTTAGCGTACAAGAAAAATCACTTTGATCCATTGCATGCATGGTTGGCTGTTGCTAAAAAAAAACAGTACAGCTTGTCCTGCATGGTCTCATATTTTGATTAAATAAAAGCAGCCTGGAGAGGTATACAGAAAATAATTTTTAAAATGCAATTCAAGTGCAGAATATGCAACTTGGATGACTTTTCTTGATTAAACAAAAAAAATTCATTTTGTGAGCCTTATAATGCAGCATCAGGCTTGAGGAAGGAGAGAAAATGAGCTCTGCGTTGTCACAGCAACACTAATTGGTGGTAATTTTGTGCTCAATTTTAATAAAGGCAATGAGAGACAAAGTGGCGTGTCCATAGCAGCGGGAAGAAAAGGCACACACTCTGCATGTCTTTCCATCAAGCGCGGGGTGTGTTTCTGTGAGGAAAACTGATGACATTCACAGTGTGTCATGAGCCATAAAAAACGCAGAGGACAGTGAATGAGAGACGCTATTAAAGCACAGATCTGCGTACAGCACTTTTATTCCTCTATACCCTCAAACTCGAAACTCATGCAAAGTCATGCAAAGTCTTGGAAGGCAGCATGCAAGCACATCATTTTTGTCTTAGTGCATATAATAGCTGAAAAGGGAGACAGAAGGGTTGGGAGATATTGTCAAGTCAAGTCAGTCTGATTTTTACAAAACCCTCCTATTGAGCAAAGCCAGAGGCAACTGATGCAAGATAAAATAAAGATGTTCAGATGAAGCAGAAGAGAAACCTTGAGAGCAATCAGACTCAACAAGACACAGTACAATATATGTGTGCATTTATTATGTAACATACCATTATTCTAAAAAAAATTACTCAATATTTTGCAGCCTTTTAAAAGTGCTTGGTATATTCGAGTATATATATATATATATATTTAGTGAGATGAACCATCATTATGAGGAACAACAGTTGTTGCCAAGCCAATTTAAAGACATTTAATTGACGAACTTTATTTATTTATTTTGTGTGCATTAATATACTGTAACTTTACATTTAAAAAAATGCTCAATTTACTAATATTTAAATAATTTTAATACAGTATACTGTTCAAAATTTTGGGTTTTTGAAAGAATTCAAAATCAAAGATACAGCAAAAAACGTTATATTGTGAAATATTATTACAATTTAAATATCATATATATATTAAATGTCTTTTATTTCTGTGATGCTTTGCTGAATTTTCAGCATTATAGTTTTCAGTGTCACATAATCCTTCAGAAATCATTCTAATAGGATGATTTTGTGGTCAAGAAACATTTCTAAATACATTTCTTCATTGGCATAAATGTCATATATTTTGTGTAAACTGTGAAGTTTTGATGAAAAGGAAAAAAAATAGAAATAGTTTACAGCTTTTTACTGTAAACAAATGTTTTTTTCATTAATTCAAAAAAGTTGAAAGTAGACATATTAAGTGATGCAAATGAACAACTAAATCAGATAATAATTAATAAACAAATAATAACTGGTTTGAAATTTGAGATTGGATGAAAGTCAATGTGGGCCAGTGTTATTTTGGAGCCTATGAGAACAAAAAGGGTTGAATATCTTCTTTTATATCTTTAAAACGCTGTCTATCAGGAAGCGGCCCATTATTCTGGAACACAGTCAGCTTTTTTCCGCATCACCACAGTTTTAAAGACACTATATAAACCCACTCTCAGAGACACATCTGAACTGTCTCCGTCATGTTGTCAAGCAGTGAACTCCTGACTCCTGCGAGATGTTTATTTTGAATCATCCCTCCATCTGTTCCCTCACAATAAAAGAGCAGTTCTCCGCCACTCGCTGTTCTCTGGCAGTAATCAGACTCGGGCTATAGAGAACAGGTCTGATCGATTAATCACTAGGTTGTAGAAAGAGCGCAAGCAACAAATGCAGCATGCACCGCTGTGCCGGAGCCCTGCTGCACTCTATCACGTGGAATACACTTGGATTTATTGATCTATTGTGATGCCATCCGTTCCCTTGGCAGCAGCTCTATAGAACCTCTATGGAATGGAAAAATTTGTCCCCCCCAAAAAAATCATGCATTTCAGCAAACAACAAGTGAAGGGTGATTTCTCGTTGTCCCTGATTCTCTCTCTCTCTCCATTAAGAAAATAATAATGATGCAAAATTGAAACTAAAGCTGTTTCTCTAGCTTTATAAAAATCATGATCTTCTTTATTTCAGATTTTAAAAAGGATTTGACACACACAAAAACAAAAAAAATCACACACACTGTAAAAAAAATGACATGTTGAATTTAACGGTAAGAAACTGTAATAATGCTACTATACTATACCCATGCTATATAGGCGACGGTGAAAAACTGTACTGGACATTATATGTCGTTTTACAAAAGTGTACATTTTTGGAAGAGAAAAAGAATGTATATTTTACAGTGAATTACCGGGGACCAAGCCGGACGCAGAGCTCTTGCCCTCACTAGAGTACCATATGGTTCGGGGTCGCCGTTTTGGCGTTCCCCCGCCAAATTTGCTTCATTATTTATGATCATGAGGAAGCGCGAACTCGTGAAATAGACATTTCAAATTTTATGTTTTTTCAAATAACTATCTGTTCTCTGTCTCTCGATTCAACAATGCAACATTTGTTGTTATTTACTGAAAATGGAGCTGTTTCTCTATTTTAAAAAATTCATGATCTTCTTTATTTCAGATTTTGATTGCATTTTAGGAAAAAAAATTTGATTCTTTTTTGTTTTGTTTGTGAAAACAACCCACACTGTAGTAATGCTACAGTAAGACGTGTGAGATGGTGAACGGTGAGTTCGGCTACTGTATAAAGTGAAGAACTGTACTGGAAATTACAAGTAATTTTTTACGGTAGTGTACTGTTTTTGGAAGTGGAAAAATAACATATATTTTACTGTGAATAACCGTAAATTGACATTCCCAGAATTTTTAATATTTCAAATTTGATGCTTTCTCTTTGAAATAACTTTTTTCATTATCAGTTATGTTTGTTATAGTTGTATTGTTGCATAGAATATTGTTACATGAATGTTTATTTCCTATTTGAGGTTGATGTGTAGTGTTTGAGTGAATGACTCTGAGGTCCTTCTGTATACAGTATGTTCATATTTAGAATCTGCTTTGGTTCATCATGTGTCTTCACTGCCTGCATTTGGTGTTTATCAGAGTATTTCAAAGATACAAAACACATTTCAGTACTTTTACAGGTTGGTATATTAACATTATATCAGTTAATGAAATTACGGTATTTAACTGTAAATTTAAATTAAAACCAAAAAACCTAAAACGTTGCTACTATGTTTTTTTTGTGTTATTCTAGCAAGCATAGCTGCCGTTTTTTACCGTAAATTTGACAGATTTTTTAAGCAGTGCATCAGTAAAAATCAAAGACCAACACACAAATTATTTATCTCATGCAGATATTGACCAAGACTCACAACACATAATTAAGCCATTATTCCCACTACAGCTCTAATTTCCCCACAAGAAACAGACGTGTGTGAAATATTTTCATGTAGCAGCTGTTAAGCATCAGCGTGCAAGAATACAACATGTAGACAGAGATATGTAAATCAGAGAGATTTAAAAAGGAAGGCCGTGAACAACAAATTGATTTTCACAGTCACAACTTGTAGCAGATGATAAATCTTGACAAAGAAGGTCTGAACAACACAATGCATATTTGAATGAAAATGAGGGAAAAGATTATATAGACAAAAAAAGGGTGTGCGACTCCACAAGTTATGCTGCATGTGTTGGAAGAAAGACAAGAACCAACAGAAGAAAATGGCATGCAGCGATTTTAATAACAAAAGCAAGTTAAAGAAATAGTTCGGATCAAAACGAAAATGTAGTCATTCTCAGACCATCTGAAGCGTGGATAAATTTGTTTCCTCTTCAGATTTGGAAAAATGGTGTCATTTAATCATCAATGGATGTCCTGCAGTGAATGGGTGCCGTCAGAATGAGAGTCTAAACAGCTGATAAAAACATCACAATAATCCACAGCACTCCAGTCCATCAATTAATGTCTTGTGCTGTTTATAAGAAACAAATCCGTCAGTGAGTGCCTTGAAACTGGCCAAAAGATCAGATTATAATCCATAACGCTTCACGCAAGAAACTGGCCTGAGGATGAGTACATTTTCAGCCAATTTTGGGGTTAAGAGAAAGAACTGCTTTGTAATCATTTAACTACACTGTGATTGGAAATGTTGGTAACACTTTAGAACAGGGAACACTCATTCACAATTAATTACCACTTTTCCCTTAATAAATTCCTTATTTGCATTAATAGTTAAGTGGTTGTTAATTTTAGGCATTGGGTTAGGTTTGGATAAGGGATGTAGAATAAGGCATTAATATGTGATAAATTACTACTAATAATGGCTAATAATCTAGTAATATGCATGCTAATGAGCAACTAGTTAAGAAATAAAATAAAGTGTTACTGAAATTGAATTCCTATACTGTACAATATAAACTTTAAACGTAAAAAAAAAGATTTGTTTTTATCCAAAAATGTTATTTGAATCACTATTCACCAAAAAATATTCAAGCGTTTTAATTGTTGGCTTCAGAACACTAATTATATAATATGCTGCTTCTTTGCATGGAAAAGACTTCAAGAAATAAAAAGTTTCAGAAAACATGAGATTTAAAATTTCCAGAATTAAAGGTTTTGGGTGAACTATCCCATTCGATCCCAGCTCGAACCTTCAGAAGGGACACTCATGAGAGTGAAGCAGAAACTTCAAAATGTTCTTCTTCCTTCTACAACTTCACACAGGTCTGCCTTTCACAGATAAAGCAGGAGGAAATACAAACACCTCCAGCAAAAATCCAACCTATATTCCCCTTAACAAACCAGAGTGGCCCGAGGCCAGACGTCCCATGATTCACAGCGGAGCAGGGAATAGCTGGGCACCTGCTACACAGCACTGCGTGAAAAACGATTAAAACGGAGAAGCAGAAGCTGAGCTGGTGTCCGGGGAACCCTTGAGTTAAGCCCTCCACAGCGAGGGCTGCAGGTATTACGATTTATAGACTGCTGCTCGCACTAATAAGGCACATTAACTGTTCAGACCTGAAAAGCCTTAATGAAATCCTTTTCCCAAGACCAAATAATAACAGGTTAAAGACTATTTCTAGGGAATAAATGGTGAGAATTTATCGCAAACATTCACTTGGTCATTACTATGTATTTGGATCTAATGCACCCTTGCTGACCCTTACTAATATTGATTCCAGTAATTAGGGATCATTGATTTGACTGGTGATTTATGTTGATCTAGGGGAACTATTTAAATGCAAAAAAGACTAAACGAGTTTTCACGGATGCACATTTTCACAGAGCTCACGCAATAAATAGTAGCAGGTCTTCAAAAAGGAAGTTTTTGTTTATATATTATATGTGTCTGTGCACTGCGTAGATTTATTATGTGTATATAAATACACACACATGCATGCATACACTGTAAAAAATAAAAAATAAAAAATAAAAAAATAGAATTTACGGTAAAAAACGGACAGCTGTGGTTGCTGGAATTGGGCTGTAAAAAATATGGTTACAACAATTTAGGTTTTACGTTGTTAAGTTAAATTTACAGTTAAATACTGTAATTTCATTATCTGATATAATAGCAATATAACAAGCTATTAAAGTACTGAAATATGTTTTTCTATCTTTGAAATATAAGAACCAAAAGCAAGCGGGGATGATAAAGTCACATGATAAACCGAAGCCCATCACAAGCAGCCTTTAAATATGAACATATATAGAAGACGCTCAGAGTCATTCACACAAACACTAAACACCATCATGATGAGACTCAAACTCCAATATGCAGTAATTTAACAACATTACATGTAACATACAACCCTAAAAAACATAACTGATAAGAAAAAACTAAGAAACATATTTATGTCAAAGAAAAAACATCAAATTTATTTTTTAACAGTGTATATTTAAGAAATATGATCTATATTTCCATATTAAATGCATGTATTTTTTATGATTTATATATAAATATAAGTATTTCTGAAAGATATTCTGTGTGTGTGTGTTTTATATACACAGTACACACACATATGTGAACAGTTACTTTTATTTTGATGCGATTAACACTAGTTTTGTTTTTTTTCTCCGTGAAAATTCAACATGAGGGTAAAACTGAGAATCAATCCATGTGATATTTTTAAAAGTGTTGTTTCACATGCATGGGGTTCACATTTCAGGTAAAATTTGAAACCTTTACTGCAAGAGTGTCACACTTCAGTGATAAAGGTGCAGTAAAGTCAACTTGAAGTGTTGAGACCTGCATGAATAACTTATCTTGTTTAACGTCAGGTATGTTCAACAAAGTGTCTGCATCTGTGTTTATGTGACTCATTCTTAAATGTAACGGATTTAGTTAAATTTAAAGTGCAAAAGTGCCGGGACACTTTTTCAGTGGCCTTGATTCTAGGAGTGTTTTTTTTTTCTCCCCCATTTATTTTTCCCATAGGGGTTTTGAAAAAAATCTTAGTTGAGGAGTTAAAAGCCATGAACTGAGCCAACCAGCTACAAGGTGAACCACAACTTTGATTTGAAGCAGAAAGTATCTGAAAATCGACAAACAAAGAAAGATATTAAGTGCTTTGAGGGAATGAACCACAATCCTATGAAATATTTATAGTATTTAAGAAGTACAGTGAGTATGGAAAGTATTCAGACAACCATAAATTTTTCACTCTTTGTTATATTGCAGCCTTTTGCTAAAATCATTTCAGTTCATTTCTCTTCCTCATTAATGTACACACAGCACCCCATATTGACAGAAAAACACAGAATTGTTGACAATTTTGCAGATTTATTAA
>JAUMHQ010000053.1:597736-610381 GCA_032361165.1 Enteromius paludinosus | reverse complement strand
ATAATGTTGTCAGTTAACCGGTTAATAATCGGTTAACGAGCGTCGGTTATGAGAAATAACCGAAATGAGCATCCCTACTGCAATGTATTGTAAGGTTAATGTGGTTTTTCTGAGAACAACAGGTACTATAGTGCCTGACCGTATACCAGTTTTCACCGCTTGCTAAATACCTTGCAAATCACGTTTGTCTCATTCAAATCACTTTCCCTATACCCAAACCAATTCAACCACACAGACGATGCACCTTTTGTCTTTACAATCTCCTCGTTTGTCGGTTTTGTAAGCGAACTCACCGCTGCTTCACCGAGGGGTGTGTGCGCACTGGGAAAAGAGCTCGCGTTTGCGCGGCAGAGACTCGCTGAGGTTTGTCCAATTCTTCTTCCATTGTCAAAGTTAATGTTTATTGTGTGATTTCGTTACATGCAACGTCACGTGTTTTCAACCGCGGTGAAGACTATAGTCCAAAATTGATAAATTTCATGTCATATTTCATGTCTACCGGTATATCGCCCACCCCTAATTGGCTGTTTATTAGCACTTATTTTTCTTGACTATATTTCTGTTATTCCATACTAACAACTACCATTAACAATTAATAAGCAGCAAATTAGGAGTTTATTGAGGGAAAACTCTTAATCGTTTATATGGGTTCCCATATTATTTGTGTAACGAAGGAGTGGGAGGCGTGCGGATCCATTTGCAGCAATTATTAAAAAATACTTGTAGTCAGACAGGCAGTGGGCATAAACCGCAAACAGGAACAGAGAAGGCAGAACAGAGATGTGAACAAAACCGGGCAGAAGTCGGGGCAGGCAGCTAGCAATCAGAGTTCCAAATAATCCGGGTCACAAAGGCAGGCGGCAGAGATTCAGACAGAGTCAAATAGTCCAGGCTCAAACACAGACATCACAATGGAACCAGGGAAATGTTATTATGAAATGAAATTATAAAATATTTTTTACATAATAAATATATATATATATATGAATCAAATAGGAATCCGATTTGTTTGACAGGACTAGTCAATATTTTAATCACAATATTGCACTGTTCATGATACGTAACGATTTTAGTGACAAACAAACGAAAAGTCCTCAATTATCACAAATAATTAAACTGGCTGTAATAAAAGAGCAATAGAATGAAAAGATGTGCTTTAAGATTTTTTTTTTCTATGTAAGTCTGAAGTTTTGCGTTAACAGAAATGTATAATCAAATGGAAAATAAAACGGTAAGAATTACACTTGCTTTGTTTCTTATTAAAGCTGAAGTCCTTCACTCGAGCAGTGTGGGATTTTAATTTAAATAAACATGAATAAATCAATACACTTAAATAAATCAAGCACTTCCCATTTTGCAAAAGTCACATTACATGATTTTACTGATTTGCACGTAACAAAGTGGCCTTTTTTATGGAGGAGCGAAAGCACGCTGCTGGAAAGGTAACAGTTTCATCTCGATGGAGGTTGGAGGCCGAAATCAAAATTGAAACTGTTTTTTTCAATGAATTGCACAGCCTTAGATTTAATGTTTAATCACTGCTGTTGATGCTGAATATTGACAGCAGACACCTTTTGCTGAAGGTGTTTAACAGAAAATCAGATTAGATGTCAGCTGACACTTGAAGGGAGGCCAGAGGCAGGGTCAGTGGCTGCAGAGATGCTTCGTCAGTGTCACGACTGTGATCATTATATGAAGGTTGGATCAAAACGAGGATTGAAAATGACTGGTTCATTGTCATCTTTGATCACTCCTTTATCTCGACGTACCTAGAAGCACATCTACTACTCAAAGTGAATAGTGCTTCGTACCATAAAGCTAATTAAGATCTTAATCTGCGTAATGTCAAATTTGTTGTTATTTTAGATTATTATTCCCTTCTGGTGCATACAGTAGCTCTCAAATATGAATTAGTTTGCATCGTGATGTAACCACCAAAGATTTCTTTATTTATTAAAAACAAGTTCTGGTGCAGATTAGCATTATAATTAAGAATTTATAATGTTTATATCAAATTATGTAAAATGCAAATTCAGTCATGTTAAAAACATTAGACTGCTTTTAGCTTTGAAACAAAGTAAATAAATAATAAAAAAATTAGCATAATAATGTGTATCGCAATCTCACAGAATAGGAGGATATAAAAACACGAATTGATGTGTATTCTAATATTTAAAAAAGCTTTAAATAACCACTTATTTGCAGTTTCAATCAAATTAATTTTTGTAACTTCATTGTTGTTGTTTTTTCTATATCTTTATTTCGGTTTTAATTTTGTCATTGTAGTACTTAAACTGTCTCTGTTTATTGTTTATTTATTATTATTTTGTTCTATTAACAAAACTGATTTTTAATTTGTTGTAGTTAACAATAACTACACTGGTGGGGATCATGTTGATTGAAAAGGCTTTACATTTAACACACAAGCCATTATGAACTCCTGCTTTTTATAGTGATTGTTTTCGTTTCTGATCCTGCCAGTGTAAATTGCCACATTTTATGGGGGGAAAAACGGTGCAGGGACAAATGCATTTTTTATTTCACACACACATCAGAAATGTCATACTTGAGTGAAAATAGATACTAAAACTTGTTCATCTGATCCCAGCAACTCATTTCCACCTGCTGACTTACTGACTCCAGCACAGGTGAGCGAGGGGACACTCATCTCTTTTCTGTTGCCGTGTGTAGAGTTGAAGATCAGGAGTGGAAATCTGGGCTAGCATTAGCCCCGGGCTGTGTGTTTTCCCTCTCTTCAGCTAGTGTAGTCATGCTGTTTAACACAAAAACGGAAAGCTTAAATACTATCCATCAAATCAGCTCTCGTCCATGCTGTCAGACAACCTTTTTATTTTCATACTAACTGAATGCTGTGCTGTGATTGGCTGTGGATTGAGTAGAGCCCCTGTGGTTTCCGGATGGAATCGCACAATACAGTCATAAAAACCTAGAATGTCACGGGATTTGATCAATTTTGGACTGATAGATAAAAAGTAGGTCAGTACAGTTAAACCCAATCTCAAAAACTGCTCTGAGAGTTGCTTTGGGAGGATTTGACCATTTCTTCAAAATATTGTCGTGTCATATATACGGTAAGACACTTAACAGCATCCTGTCAAAATAAAAGTTTGGTGAACTTGAGGAAACTGACAAATATATGACTTAATGATAGTATTATGATAGTACTTACTGCAATGATGAATTATGACGTATTACTACCAATTAATAATAATGTTCAAGGAAGGATAAAATATTTATTAATATTTATTTAGCAGAAAAAGAAACATTAAATACACAAAATAATAAGAAATAGTTACATGTAGTTTGTATAAAATTAATTAGAGATGCATGATTATTACAATTTAAATAAACAATAAAATGCAATGGAAAACAGTATTTCGGAAAATATAATAAAAGGAGTTATCAAATTATCAAAAATAAGTTTATGCTGGCTGTGAGTACTGTATATGTATTATGTATATAAGCGCACACAGTATATATTTTGAAAATATTCACGCGTTTATACATTTATATATTCAAATTCTTGTATTTCATGTTATATTTAAATATATCTAGCATATAAACATAACCTGTTTTTCTTAAATATATGCATGCGTTTGTATTTTCATATATATATTATTGTGTGTGTGTGTGTGTGTGTATATATATGTGTGTGTGTGTGTGTGTATGTATGTATGTATGTACAGTATGCATGCACATACATATACATATACATAATAAATATGCACAGTACACAAATATTATGTCAACAAAAACTTTTATTTTGTATGTGACTTAATTGCGATTGATCTTGACAGTACTAAATCAACTGATATATATATATTCTGTTTTTATGACTGTATTCCATCTGTAAACCACAGGGCTATATATATAAAACTGATTTTGAGGGGAAAAAAAAAGAAATGATTTATAGAGCCTTTAAATGTAAATTTTGTTAAACTCTTAATGAACTGCTGTTAAATCAAGTTCCATGATTTAAATTAGATGCTTTTAGAATAATACAAAATTGATTTAACCCCATTAAATGAAGTCTAGAATAAAATTTTCCTCATCCCTCAGTTCAATCCAAACACCTTCGGTTTGCGGCTCAAGCTCAAGCGAACTGAACACTGGCGGTCACCTCATTCTGCTGCGGCCCAGTGCCTTTGACCTATATTGCATTAAGGGAATTAATTCTCTCTCTCTCCTCTCATCTGTTTGGGTTTGTGCGGTTGTGTTATGCAGATGCTGCTCAGCCTTTTTTTCAGCGTGACTCTAAATGAAAAGCGGTTTTGGCTGCGTTAAATGCTGGTTAATGTAGGCTTTCTCGGGAAACGAGATGAAAGTGGGGCAGGAAGGAAGGGCATGTGCACTCGTGTGTTTCTACTGTTTTTGCAGCGTAGTAGACTGGCAAGGAAATCGTAAAATCCGTTGTCGAATTCCCTTCGCTGAGAATTCCTAACTGGTTCACTCTGAAGCTGCCGGGGGAATGGAGACTGAAGCGCTCCATCATGTACAGGCCTGACTCACATTCACACTGCATCTGGAGCTTTCATTTAGCTTTTAGTTCCAAAGGTCCTGACCCCAGACTGACAATATTTAAGTGGTCATGTGATGCGATTTTCAAATTTTTCTTTCTCTTTAGTGTAACAAGCTCTTGGTGCATAAAGTCTCAAAACCAAAGAGATATTCTTTATAACAGTTATGACTTGTCAACACTCCACTAAATGGCTTGTTTAAACACGTGTGATATCAAAAAGGGGGGGTGCGCTTTCATAACACCACCCAATTGTTTCCACAAAGAAAGAAGGCGGAGCTATTATTCTGTCTGTAGTGTTGCTGCGGGCGCCATGTTCCGGAGACGCTGTGTGTCATTGTGAAAGTCAAACACGACTAGAAATCAGTGTCCCGAACAGTTGAACACAAATATTGGAGTGTGTTCAGCACATTTCCGGAGGACTGATTCCTGAAGCTGACAGAGCAGTCTATGCTGGCTGTGCACAGAGACTAGAAAGAGAGGAAGAACAGTCTGCTGCTGACCACTCACAACCTTTAAGATAGGGAGCTTTTCTTATTAAAAGAAGCTGCTGCTTACTATTCAGACGTGGGTTTGAGCAGTGAAAGGGAGTGCATAAAAAGACAGAACTAAGTCATGGTAATTATTAGTACTTATGTCTCCACTGCATGCAAGAAATGCCTGGTTTGTAATGTGTTTTATTGTTTCGTTGTCATAGCTCCAGGACGCATCACCACGTTATGGGAAGGGGCGTAACATATCCGCCACATTGTTGAGATAAAATTGGGGCAATCACAATGCACTGTATAGCTGGCCAATCAGAGCACACTTCGCTTTTTTCTTTTTAAATGGTGACAAATTTTTGTACAAATCGATCTGTTTCTGGAGGCGGGGCTTAGAGGAGAAACAATAATGTACAGTAGGGGAAAAAATATAGGGTTTTTTGCACTGCATTAACACATTGCATTACACCAAATACACAAAATAATGACCCCCTTAAAGTGTATAACTATATAAAAAACTTTAATTGTAAAATGTTTGCGTAATCATTCAAACATCTTATGTTGTGTTCCACTGAAGAAACACAAGTTTAATGCTTGAAAACTATCTTTTTCTTTCTTTTTATGCTGTTAACAAAAGCTTGATCATGTCTTCATCCTTTATCTACATTTATCAGTATTTTTTGTTTTATTTTTTTTATTATTATAAAAATAAACCCTGCAACCCTTGTCTATTATAATGTACTATTAATTAAAAGAAATGCATGTGTTCTTCTCGGGTTAGTCAAGCAGAACACCCTTTATTTTTTCTTGCATGCTGCTGAAATTGTTATCTTATCTCTCCGGGCCTGAAGCAGTGACCCGGGGGCCCAAACTACATCTGTAAACAGACTTACAGATGCCTGCTTTAAACTAGAGCGTACTTCTTCAGAGATAACCTCAGCACACAGGCCTGTCTCGAAGCAGAAACACTGGCACAGGATTACTCCTTAAAATGGCTTTTGGCCATTTAATTTAAATCGAGCTGCATATTATTAGCAGTACAAGTCCATTTTAAATACTACAACGCGTTTAAACTGGTGTTATACTAGAATAATGTGCTGTAAATAATATTTTAATTGTAACATATAACATAAAAATACCATAATATATATGGTGTGTGGTTTTGGGTCAAGAAGATTATTATTCAGTGCTGTCAAGTCATATATATTCATGCTTACTTATAGTCATGTTGACAAACACCTTTATTTTGTATACGATTTGATTAATCTTTTGACAGCACTATTTTATTTTTATTAAGAAATTGATGCTGCTGATTCAGCAAAGGTGCTTTAATTTGATCAAGTGAGTGTAAAGACATTTATGTCAAAAAATATATTCGAATTTTTTTTTATTTTTTTTTTTCAATGTATGCGGTTCTTTTCAAAGATTGCACAAAAAAAGTTCCGTTTCGACATTTAATACAAATTTCTACATTTAATAAAAAATGTTTCTTAAGCAGCATTTTTCTAAAGAATTGCGTAACACTGAAATTAAATTGACATTTAAAACTGAAATTAAAATGAAAACAGTAATATTAGTTTATTAGTTTAGAATTCACTATATTTTTAAGGTATTGCAATCTATTTATTTTAGCTACTTTTAAATAAACACTTTTTTTTTTTTTTTTAATGTAGCTAAATAAATTGTTTGCAACCACTCACCATATAAAAAATATAGTATTTCTCTCTTAAGTGTAGATGTCAAGCAAAGCTCCGCCTGATGTTCAGAGCCTCTGTGGGTCTCTCTCTCTGGAGTTTTAGTTGCTGTCACTGACCTTAAGCACTTCCCCAGGTACAGTCTGTGAGATGCAGCCTCCTACCTATATAAACCTTTGGTTTATGATTATTTTTAAAGCTTTTCATAGTAAGGAGTGAATCATTCTGCAAACATTCAAACAAAACTCAGTTTCTCCTTGTGTGGTTATCTAATGATGCACAAAGTCGAATGCACTTATTCACCCAATCATGAGGGGAAAGTGTTAGATGGTGACGAGAAATGCAAAATTTGTATTTATTTATTTATTTTTTTGCAGTATATTGAATATTTGTGAATGACTTATTTATATTGAATATTAAGAATATACATCATTATTTTATTGGTTAAATTGCGTATTCAAGAAGGTCAGATGCAAAAATAACATTTTCACATGCATTTTTTTTCATATTCGTCATCCTTTCCAATGAAAATGCATGTCGCAGATGCCAAAATGAAGAAAATCAAACTTGATCCTTTTTTTTTTCTCCTTTTTTAATGACAGACGCAATTTTCGAAGGCTGTGTGGTTGACACAACTTTAGGTCGTATTTATATTTTAACGTATATCACTGTGCAATGACCTTAATTCTTCACTGCTTGTCTTTAGTAAACCCTGACTATTATTTTAACACCAAAAGACAGTTTGTGTCCTAAAGCCAATGCCGGTCTGCCAGCTTTGTGCTCCTTTTGTATTTTTTATTAATCGCAGTAGCATTGCATCATGGGCTCCTCTTGCCTCCCACAGTGACATTCAGCTTTAGTTTGTCTTTATTAATTCATTCTTTCACCGGTTATTCACAGTATTTCATTAGTTGTGATCCAGAAGCAGCAGAGGACGAACACTTGGCCCAGACCATCTACATCTGTCACTCTGTTAAACGTCTCTCTCTCGCTCCTCCTCTCTCTCGTCCTGAAGGAGAAATATTAGAGCGTTTGAGGATGTTACTCTAAATAGAGTCGTCTATATGGAGAAGCAGCCAATCATACTGAATTAAAGCAGTCAGGCAGGAGAAGCCAGCTTTTTCTAGTCTTGGCCTGCTCCAGATCTCTCGCTCTCTTTCTCCCACGGCCCTTGTCTCTCTCTCTTTCTCTTCCTCTCCATCTCTCCCCCAGCTCTGGTCAGCTATGAGCAACACTGTCTGCTGAGTCACACAAACAGAAAGAAAAAACAGCCGGGCGAGCGAGGATGTGAATATGAGGGGTGCTCTGGGAAATGTAGAGGAGGTTGTTTTTTGACCCTCTTTCTCTCTCTTCCCTCTTCCTCTCAGCTCATGTTTTCCACCTCTTTTTGTTATTCATTCTTCTGTTTCCTAATTATGAGCTGCCTGAGGAACTGTACTGTGCTGTTGGTAATCAATTGAACATTTTCTACTTGTCTTATTTCATTTACGTTTAATGAACCATCATTATAATCAAGTGTTTTATTTTACCCCTCAGAAATCAATTCAGAAGAATAAAACTGCAAAACTATAAAAGCTGCTTTGCAACAATTTGCTTTGTGAGAAAGCGGAATATAAACTTGAATTGAGTTTAGTCATTCAGACAAGCTACCAAGGTTTTAAAAACATGCTGTTTTGCGCATCCATATACTAAATTGGGGGCTCCGTTTTGCTGAATGATGAATATGTGTTAGTATGAAAATATGGGCAATCATGCATTTACATTTCAGCAGAACGTTTTTTCAATGTAGGTAAACAGGAGGCTGATCTACACTGCAACGTGAGTGTAGATCAATAATTCAACTCGTTGATTTCAAAAGAGCAATAATAATATTCACCATTTAAATATTTCAATGTGTGCAGCATTCATTAAGGTAGTACTATTGTTTTAAATTTAGCACATGCGTATGTTATTCTTTTCTCAGTGTCTGTAGAATTAGGAAATGCTGATTTGTGGCACTAATGATGAGACGGTGTTATTTATTCATCTGTGCTGATGAATGACTGCACAGCTCATGTTAGTGCTGATTAAAGAGTCTGACTTCAGAGCTGATCTGTGTGCTGCATACAAGTCATATCAAAGACCTCCGTCTCCTGACTCCCAGTCATCAGAGAAATAAATAAAACATGGCCTCTCTCTCATATACCACACACACACACACACACACAGCATCACAACTTTTGACTATACTTTCATTATATTGCTTCAATTTAATTTCCGTTTGACCTTTTCATCTGAAAAGCGAATTTATGAAGACCAAATAAATGTTGCTTTAGTGATTTATTTATTTTTTATTTTGCTTCATAGCTGAATATTTGATCACGATCTTCTTCTACTCACTTGTGAAGTGCTCTACTGTTTTAGTCCGAATGTGGTGATTTTGAAGCTTGATTGAGTCTTTCCCTTGGGCCATACAAGCTGCGTTACTTGTTCAAACGACGTCCCCGTTCGTTTTTATCTTTAGTCAAATAAAGAATAGAAAAACAAGTTGATTTATTGTTTTTTCCTTTAGTAATGTGGCATATCCCAGAACTCCTTGAGTCTATTCTTTGCCTCTGATTGGTGGGAGAGGAGTAGATGTGTCTGCCACGTTCATGACGTATTCATCATTTTAGTCAGTTCTATCGAGTGTGTGTGTGTGTGTGTGTTACGTTTTATTGTGTTTTAAATGAGTAAAAACATCTTACTGACAAATGGGCAAAACCTAGGATAGTGGCAAATGAAAAAAAAAATACAATTGCGACTAATTAGTATTATATCTGCTGTATTTCGTTTATTTGTGTGTGTGTGTTTGTGACCACTACTGTTAAGAAATATTTCAACATTTTAATTCATTAGATCATCTTGAAATAGGCATTACCACACACACAAACCATTTCCCCCCCCATAGTTTCCAATTTCCTGCACAAATAACTAGCGTCACACATACAATAAGATGCTGTGATGTAAAACTTTACTCATGCCTCCCACCCCTGGTGCCTGGGAGTGCTGGTGTGATTTCACATGTTTGCGAAGGTCTCTCTAAATGTGGGAGGCCTGTGGTTTTTCTCAGCACGTTTAGAAGGACACTCGGGTCTAGAGTGCTTCTCTCACCCACATGTCAAACATATGTTTTATTCAGAGGTTAGATGCGCACACACACACACACACGCATTCACACATAAATTAGTAATGCCGCTCGCTTTCCGCTGGGACCTGGCGGCACAAGAAGCAGCGTTATGTAGAGCAAAAGTCAGCATCTAATGAAGTGTCTCTCTCTCCTCGTTTCACCCCTGCACTAATCTGGCTCAACCTGCTGGATAATCTCTCCACCTCGGCACAATGCAGCCATAGATTTACTCTTATTCCTACCGACTTTCCAAACGCTTGTTTTTTTACTAGACTGACTCTCAGGGAAGCTCTTACAACCTGTTGGTTCTGCTTTGCATCATCTCACCTCCTCCGGTGTCGTCCTGAAGCGGGACTCCGGCTCCGGTTGCTGGAATCTTATTGGATGCAGATCTGTGGATCTCAGCCTATGAGGGCCGAGGAAAATGCTGTCGTATTCGGAGTCTCCGTTTGAAGCGAAGGCAGTGCGTGCGTGAGTTGAAAAGCGACAGAAACAGAAAAAGGAGAGAGAGACAGACGGATAGGAAGACAGACATGATGCAACTAGAAGACATTGTTCTGCCTGTTGCTGGTTGAACAGGTCAGCCAATCACTTTTGGCCTCGGTTAAATAAAAGATTTAGGGGAATGTTTGGGGTTTAGTGCAGCTTGTGAAGCAACGTCTAAAACACGCTCTGGAAAATGAATTAGAATCATCACTCGGTTTATTAAATTAAATATGTTTGCTGTAAAGAGGAATCAGGTTTAAAACAGAAATGTGAAGCTTGTGCTGTTGTTAAAGCACTTATATATTAACTCCTTAAGTTTCCAGCCACTGCCAGCATTTTTATTAAAAATGTATTCTATTTTTATGTCTTGTTGAATGTGTTCTGCTGGAATGCTGATCAGAAATACACAATGCATTCATATCAAAGTAGTGCATTTTCAAAAGATGAGTGTTGTTGAGATATTATGCATTTGATCTATATAGGGAATCTATATAGGAATGCATTTTATTTATATAGGATAGTTACCTTTTTTTATTAAATATCATAAATTTAGATGGTGCAGACAAAAGACTTTGATGTATTTGGCGCATGACTGATGCATTTGGATTTCTGCTCAAACGTGGGAATTTGGCTTTGTGTTGACATTACATGCACATTTATTTTAAAATTGAAATGCAATTAAATGGAAACATTTATTCTAGTACATTGTCTTACTCCATTGACTTGGAATGATATCGGAGTGGAATCAGATTTGTTTTGATGATTATTGATGGCATGTTACCAATGCTTATATTGAACACAGCACAGGCATAATTCACCTTAAATGGAAAAACCTGACGTCATCTACTTAAACCTGTATGACTTTGTTCAATCTGTGCAACACAAAATATATTTAACGAAAATTGGGAACCAAGTAACAGTTGGACGAAAAAAACAGTAAGACATTTCTCAAAATATTTTATGTTCTGTAGCAACACAAGGGTTTGTAAATAATGGGAGACTTTTCATTTTTTCAAGCTATCCCTTTAAATCTTGCTTTAAATGTCCATTGTGCAAGGCTTCAGTCACTCTGAATCAACAAGCACAGCTGACTTTGAGTCAAAACACTGCTTCCTCTTTGGCTCTTTTAAAGAAGATTAATAAATAAACATGTATACCTCGTTGGTTTTGACTGGGTCACAATCTAGAAAAAATCCTTAACTGACCAGGAACATCATGGACCCTGGAAAAATGTGTGTGGGTAGAAGCCTGAAGAAGATGATTGTCCTCCACTCAACCGAGTGTGAAAGTTCATGTCTGTTTTTAATCCATAAGCCAATCAGTGATCTGGAACGAATGGGTTTTGGACTGCATTGTGCAGAAATCGGTATATTTTAGTTTGATGTCTGAGAACTCTGATTAACCTGTATGCTAATTAAAAGCTTTAATCATCGCAATCAGAAGCGGCTTTACATTTACATCTGGCTGAGACTGAGTCTGTTTTCTGCAGTATTTATTCAGTAATTGAATGGTGAAGATGGGAAGGACCTCACTTACATGAAACTGAATGGTGGTGAGACTCTTCTGCTCTGGGTTTAGGGTCCAGTGCTTTTGCTCGTGTAGGGGTTTTAAATCAGAGCTAGGGACAAGGATGTAGAGCTGTTTTCACACCAGGTTCGGTTTGGATCATGTGAACCTGAGTTATATTCAGTATACTCTCCTCCCAGGTCCCAGTCTCCCAGAAGCAATTAAAACAAAGCAAAACATAACAAAAAAAGGGAAAGTGTTGCAATTTAAAGTCGACATGAAATCAAAAATGACCTTATTTATATAAATGCTTGACTTACTCTGCACGGTTTATCATTGCAGCTTATTCTTAAAGAAAAAGGGTTTGTTTCATAATATTTCATCAGGCATTGTTTTTATCTTGCTTTGCCTCTTAAAAATTTCACAAACATTTCAGCTTAATATAAATGTATTTATTTACACACCCTCCCACCCAACACCACTCCAACCATTTGGCTGCATTTTAATATTCAAGTAACACTTTGCAAATTTATTTTATTTTTATAAATTTCTATTTTATTTCTATTTTATTTAATTTGTTTTTTAAGATATTATTTATTTTTATATTATTGCGTCTTTGGAGTGGTTTTGTATTAGTAGTATTTTTATTTATTTATTTTATTTATTTATTTATTTATTTATTTATTACACTCCCTATATGCAAAAAATGTTTTGTTGTTGTACTACTCCAACCATTTGGCTGCATTTTAATATTCAACTGCCACTTTTTACTATTTTATTATTTTTATTATA
>JAUMHQ010000053.1:575760-590392 GCA_032361165.1 Enteromius paludinosus | reverse complement strand
GTAGAAACATCATTACGCCTATGGAATGTCCCCATAAAACATGTAAACCCAACATGTGTGTGTGTGTGTGTGTGTGTTTCAGGGTCGTCCTGAGTTGACCCCGACAGCTATCAAGGCCGGAAGGCTCCTGGCCCGCAGACTCGTGGGCCATTCCACTGAGCTCATGAATTATGAGAATGTGAGTTTGCCGTTACATGTACATGCTTTCACTCTTTGTTCTTTAGTGGTTTGTGAGCGAGTCACATGACCCCTCTGAAAAACATATTTCACTTCAAAAAGGGGCTAATAAGAAATTACATTTTAACATAAAAAAGCGAGGCCTATTTATTTACCCTCATGATTATTTATACTCAGTTGACGAAAATTAAAACCTTTATTGTACAGTGCCGTAAAACATCACTGTAATGTTCATGGCCAAATAATTAATTATCGTATATTATAAATTACAGTTAGATTTGATAGACTACCTGTACTTAATTGTTTTACCATTCTAAAAAATATTTTTATTATTTTATTTTTATTTATTTATTTAAAAAAATATGTATAGTTTAATTTTTATTTACAATTTTTAGTAAATATAATTTATACAGTTACAAAAACAAAAAAAATATGGAAAAGTACAACAATTATTTACTTTGATTTATTTAAAAAAAATATTCTTATTGTATTTTCTATGAAAATGAAAATATAATCTTTGAAGATTACAGGAATTACAAAAGAAAAATGGACAAATTACTGTAATAAGAATTAACTTGGAGGATATTGTCATGAAAAAAAAGTCCCATTTAGTGAGATTTAATTTTCTAGTGCTTAACTCACTTTTATTTATTTGGCTTGTTTTGCGTTTTTACAAAAAATAAATGAAATAGCTTTGTTTTGTATGTTGATTCGTTTGCATGAGGTTTTGCATACTGTGTGTGTGTGTGTGTGCAGGTGGCCACTACAGTGTTCACTCCACTTGAATACGGCTGTGTAGGTCTGTCTGAAGAAGAAGCTGAAAGGAGACATGGCAAAGACCAGATTGAGGTAAAATGGTGCTGTTAGACACAGCTTAAAGTGCAGTTATGAGATGGCAACAGCAGTAATATGAATAAATGCTCAATGCAAAAAACCTTTCTTCCACTAAGTAATATACAGTAGTTCATTATCCTAACTGTTGCCTTTAAAGAGCAAGCACAGAAGTTTATTTTTAAGAGTGGTCACATAAACATGCATGCAACATTTTAAATATGAAAACATGCTCATGATACGTATTTATGCTGTCTGTCTCCGTGCATGTATGTGTATTGTGGGCCCTCGCACACCTGCATGGCTCTCAAGCCTAAAGCATTCGGAAAGGGGTGTGGCTCTGGTTTGATTGACAGGTGTGCAGG
The DNA here is from genome assembly GCA_032361165.1 of Enteromius paludinosus. NCBI lineage: Eukaryota > Metazoa > Chordata > Actinopteri > Cypriniformes > Cyprinidae > Enteromius > Enteromius paludinosus. Next base: position 589,019 of record JAUMHQ010000053.1, on the reverse strand, counting down.
AGGGCTGACTGATGCTTGTAGAGGTTGATGAGAGATGATCAGAAACGCAGCATCTCATTGGCTCTCGCAGCTGTGAGCAGCGTGTGTCAGCATGCTTCAGCGTGTTCAATATGTATGATTTCAGCACCCCAGAAATGTTTAGAGCAGCAACACGGACACAAACCATAACAGTAGCAGCGCTCGTTTCCAAGTGCTTGTCTGAAATGACGAGCTCAAGTGGTTGATGATGCAGGAAATGATGTTATTGTTGGTGCATCATAGCTTTTTTTGTGTGTTGTCTTGCAGGTGTACCATGCCTTCTACAAACCCCTGGAGTTCACCGTGGCTGAGAGAGACGCCACTCAGTGCTACATAAAGGTACTTTAAAAGAAATATATACAGCGGTAGCCAAAATGATTAGAAGTATTCTCAGCAGCTAAAATGATTTTAAGTCAGTTATTTCTATTTGTTGCTGTAGTGTGCCGGTAGGAGACACCATGTCACATTTCCAAACATTAATTTCTCCAATAACTGTAATAATCCAGTGAGATTTTAGTTTGCATCTGATCTGATCATCATCAGTCTTTCTGGAACAACATGAAGACACAGGACAAACTGAGTCTTAAAGACAATTCCAGACAGACTGATGGTGATCAGATCATCATACCTGAAAATGGCTTAATTTAGTCTAGAAATTGCGATACAGCATCTTTTTGCAGTTGCATTTATTGATTAAAATGTTCAGAATGTAATTAAATACTAATAGCTAAATCCAGGTCATTATCTTCTCAGGTGGTTTGTCTCCGGGAGGGCCAGCAGCGTGTTCTGGGACTGCATTTCACCGGGCCGAACGCTGGAGAGGTCACTCAGGGCTTTTCTCTGGGCTTCCAGTAAGTTCCACATCTCCACGTTACATGCGTTTCTTCTGATATCAGCCAGGTGTTTGTTTTGTTGCACATGCATTAGTGTGTCAATTTAAATCTGTGCATCCACCTATTTCTGGGATATTATCATTTTGGGATATTGCATTCAAAAAGTGCATCAATTCTAAAAATGCACATTAAAGTTTTACTTTACAAAAAATGTTTTTTAGAGTGCCTACTATTCTACTGCGGCAAATTAATTTGTTCTTTGTGATAAGTTAATCAGGAAGTGACTGTTTTGTTCTCCTCAACTGGCTTTATTTGCAAAGGCTTTATGCAGTATTCCAATTTTGCACAACATTTTGGATGGAAACATAGGTAATGAATACTGTGTGTGTGTGTGTGTGTGTGTGTGTGTTTCATCTGCAGGTGTGGGCTTACCTATGAGCACCTGAGGAATACAGTCAGGATACACCCCACTTCCGCCGAGGAGCTCATCAAACTCAGCATCACTAAACGCTCCGGGCTCGACGCCATGGTAACAGGCTGCTGAGGTTAAGCATCCCCTCCCTGATCACACGAGCACACGGGAACCAATAGAAAGGTTGTGATGATGTGACTTAGCAATCACAGGAAGCATTCAGGAAGTCTTTCTCTCACTCTCCGAGTCTGAAACCTTTAAACCACAGAACCAAGTCTACTTCAGTTTAATATATCATACTTCTAGTGCAGTCAAATGATTAATCACCATTAAAAATAAAAGTTTTTGTTTACATATATACAGTATGTGCACTGTGTGTGTGTGTGTGTATATATGTATATATCAATACACACACATGCATGTATATATTTAAATAAATGTTATGTTTATTAAATATATTTTATATAAAATTAATTATATTAATATAAATGTAGTGCTGGGGAATGATTGATCGCATTCAAAAATTTTTTTTTCTGTTTACGTAATATGTGCATGTATTTTAACGAATATATAAATACACACATGCATGTAAATATTTTATAAAAATTATATGTTTATATATTAAATATATTTGTATATAATCTAAATTATATGAATATATGTGCCGAGCAATGATTAATCGCATCTAAAATAAACGTTTTTGTGTACATAATAAATACACAGTTCACACACACACACAAAAATATTATGTATATACAAATACACAGACCTACAAGATCTATTTTGAAAATATTTACATGTATATATTTATATAATGTGTGTTATATATATATTTAATATGTAAACCAAACGTATTTTTATCTTAAATATATAAATGCATGTGTTTATTTACATCATAAATACACACACTATGCATACTTATATTATGTAAACAAAAACTTTAATTTGTGATTAATTTGGATGAGATTAAACACCTGTGTGTGTATATTTAATAAGAATCATATGAATATATGTGTGTAGTAGTACACACACACATGTACTATGTAAACAAAACCTTTTAATTTGCTTGAAATTAATCACAACAAATCGTTTGACAGCACTAGATATTTTCTATTATAATTCTGGAGGTCAGTGCTAACAAGTGTGTCCTTCTGTGCCACTGTGATGCATCATTTTTAAACCCAAGTGCAGGAGAGTTCGGCTAGCTTTTTACCACGGGTCAAGATAATCCAATAAGGTCCCGGTGTTTGCTCTCCAGCATCCAACACGGACCGCAAGCGCCGCTGCGAACAGATAAACATGCCCATAAATCAGGATTAAGGCCTCATTACAGTTCGCTGAAATGAGAAACGCTGGAGAAAGTGGCTTAATGTTTCTGAAATATATTCAGCAAATATTGTTGTTTCTCTGGCTGTACTTCCTGTCCATTAGTCATGCGCCGCTCCTGACACTGATGGATGGGATAGGCCCGTCGCTGCTCTGACACCACCCCGTTTCCCAGAAACGTAGACAAACACTCGGTGAGCGGCGTGTCACTCAAACGCAGAAGAGCGCGCTTGTTTAGTCCTGGACTTCAGGAGGTTCTCCAGTGCACAGTACAATAACATACTCTCCTGCTCCAGGTAGAGCCTCAGAACGCACAGTACTGCCCGAGACCTAAAGGTGGCACTGTTAGCTTCCTTTTGCCAGGAGAAAAATCTCCGAGCTGTGTAGTCATTATGAATTGGAGTCACAGTTAATCACTGGCAGAATGTGAAGATTAATTGAACACTTACTGGGCATTTATCGCTCCATAGGTTTAGCATATCTGTTGTTTGTGTACTTGGCTAATAGCTTTGGCCCACGCCGCTTTGAGGGAACTTAAACTGCAACTATTCCCAAACGTTCAATTCATTTTGTGACAGGAAATCTGTGACGTCTGTGTACTTTCAAACCAGATAAAGTATGAAAAGCATATGTGCGTTTCGAAACGCATCGATCTTATAAGTGCAATCATAACGCAACGGGGGGGTAGTTATGCAATTATTTACTCAGTCTGATGTCAATCCAATCTTTATTTTTTCATCAGAAATTGTTATTTTGGATTGCACTGGTTGCTCTTTTGACCATTTTATTGCAATAGAGAGTCAAGTTCAAACTCAAAAACCAATAACAGAATAAACAGAATTCTCACTTAAAAAAAATATAATGCAAGTAAGCAGTGCACGAGTCATAACAGCTGCTTTTATGCTTCTATAATGGTTATTTTGTCATATTTTTACAGCTTGAATGTTTTTAGTCCTGTTCACTGTGGCATGGAAAACAGCAGCCAGACTCATTTTTTTCATGCAAGCCTTTACCCAGAAATAAAAATACAGGTTTGGAATAAACATAAGGGTGAGTAAATGATGGCGGAATTTTCATTTTTGGGCAAAGTATGCCTTTAATAGTTTAATAAAATGTGTAATTAAGTTCAAATGGGATATTTGCGTTTAGTTTCAGTGCCAGTGAAATGACAAACATGCTGAACGTTATCTTGACCGCTGCTAGTCTCTGAATTTGTTCTGTATTTATTCATGTTGTATTCAAAATGAATGTGAAATTAACTTTAGAAGCATTATTTTAATTGCCATGTCGCATACTTAAAGGGACAGCTCATCCAAAAATGCAAAGGCTGTCATCATGAACTCACCCAGATGTCATTCCAAACCTGTATGAGTTTCTCTCTTCCGCAGAGCACAAAAGAAGATGTTTTGAAGAATGCTGGTAACCAGACGGTTTTGGTTTGGAGACGTTTCTCAAAATATTTTCTTTTTGTGTTTTGTGAAAGAGAGTCGTGCATGCAGGTTATTTTTGGATGAACTGTCCCTTTAACATCCGCCTCTATGTTTAATTAAACACCAAAATATGTATGGTTTTTCTTTGGTGTAATAGTTGAACGGGAGGATGCCATAGAGCTGCTGGAGTTTGTTTTTGTTTGAAGTCTAATCTGCCCTGGCTCTGATTAATGAGCCTGAGAGTGGAGAGGAGCACTGGGCTACCAGGTTTATTTGTACCCGGGGCTGATGGGAATGGGGGGGAACCGTGTGCTCGACTCAGGGACGGGGTGCTGACTGAAGAACCCTGACCTCAACACACTAGCACCAACAGCTTGGCTCTGTCAAACACACACACACACCCCACAGCACAGAAGTATGCGGGTCTAAAGGGTACAGATTGTCGTGCCACGATCGGTGTAATTGTTATGTTATCGTTATGATCCTCAAGTTTTTAATGTTACATTTAAATGTTGCATCTCAAACCGAATCGAAAGCTCAGATGCTGATCAGATGTGCTTCAGACACGTAACTCAGCTTGGGATGGCAGCTCCCATCTCCACATTCACACACAGTGAGGGGTCAGGGTTCAACTTTCAAGGGCCCAGCTAATGATGACTTGCACTAAAAGCCAAAACTGGAGAGGGCGAGTCTGATGTCACCTGGCGTCATTTATTTCTGTAAATAGAGCCTGATTTGGCATTAAGCCATGCACTGGATAATTTATAAGCATGTGTAGTAAAATGTACGAATTGCGCCATTAAAATAATGATGGATTAAATATTCTGTCTTCTGTTTCTTTCAGATGGTGTGAGTTGTTTGAAAACTTAGTGAGCTGCCTCACAGATTGTTTCTGTAGCCAGCACCATTTTTAGCTAACATTGAACGCATTCTTGCATTTCATATACAATTACGTTAAATTGTCGGCATACACTGAATTCGTATTATTTACTTTTTTTCAGGAAAGTGGTTGCAAACTATTTATTTTAGCTGCATTTGAAAAATAATGTTCAAAGTTAGTCAAATAAATTTGTTTATTTAGGAAAAAAGAAATTCATTACAACCACTGACCTTAATACAAATTATTAGTAAATTAATTTAATCTTTTTTTTCCAGTGTATGTGCGAATGCATGTTTTTTGCCCATTGCGTCATGTCTGTCTTATTCTTTCCAGCTTATTGCAATATGAGAGGCATGTCAAGAACCAAGTATTTGTATTTGTAACAAGTATGTGTGTGTGTGTGTGTGTGTGTGTGTGTGTGATTTGTACTCGAATAACAAAAAGAAAGCCAGGTTTTTGAAAACCTTTTTTGAACTTTTAACTCGAACGGCATCTTCTTACACTGCAAAAGACTCAAGACGAGCGCAGCGGCCAAACGCGAGCGACTAAGACATATTTACAGAGAAACAATGGAAAAGCAGAGCAGAGGAATGGAAAAACAGCCCCAAAGGCGGCATCCTAACTCTCATGGATTCTTGTTAGTGACTGATTTGTAGAACTAGATAGACAGCAACTTCAAGTGTGCATTCACTTGTGTTTACATTAAATACTGAGCTAAACATTCATTTCAGTATAATAAGACTTAGACATAATAACAGCAAAATAAAAAATAACATTAAAATGCACAATCCTCAAACAGTATTTATGTTTGTTTGTTTTTCTAAAGTACTATTACTTTTATTCAGTAAAAAGTAGGCATTAATTTGATTCTATATTTATTTATTTTTTATATAAATTCTCTTTGATTTCTATCAATCAAAAATCCTCAAAAGATCACAAAAAAGAATACACACATGGATGTTTCAACATGGATAATAATAAGATGTTTCTTGAGCATTAAATCAGCAAATAAGAATACTTTCTGAAGGATGACATGTCACTGAGAACTGGAGTGATAATGCTGAAAATGCTTTGCATCATAGGAACAATTACATTTTCAAATATTCAATTATAGAAGTTATTTAAATATTTAGTAATATTTTACAGTATTAATTCAATTGAATTGAATAAACAAATTATTTGTATAGCGCTTTTCATGATACATATCATTGCAAAGCAGCTTTACACCAAAGATATGTTGTACAGTATATGTAGTAATAGTTTGTACACATACATGTGGCATAGATTTGAGGTAAAGATCAATTAATTAGTATTACAGATTTCTTTTCTGCATTTTTTTTATTTTACAGTGTAAGAGACTTTTAAACAGTCTGTGTTTGGGGGTATATTATAGTATGTGTGTGTGTGTGTGTGTGTGTGAGTGTGTGAGTATATGTCTGTCTGTGTGTGTGTCTGTGTGTGTTTGTCTGTCTGAGTTTGTGTGTGAGTACGTGTCTGTGTGTGTGTACCTTGCTTGACTATACTTGTGAGGGACCAAATGTCGTCACTTATATAGTGAAAGATGAAAACAACCCACTAGTGAGGACATTTAGCTGGTCCTCACTATATAAACCGGCTTCTAAATCAGTCACAAGTAGATTTGATGTAGATCTAGTGTCATGCACATGTTTCTATGAAGGATAGGTTTAGGGATAGGGGTTAGAAAATATCATTCAACTGATAGAAAATCAATGGAAGTCTATGCAATACCCTCACTAAGATAGCAAAACAAAGGGGTGTGTGTGTGTGTGCATGCATGTGTCTGTCTTTCTGTGTGTGGGGTGTGCATGTGTGCGTCTGGGTCTCTGTGTGTGTGTGTATAAGGTCAGTTCTCTCAGCAGGGGTGGTCACGCTCTGACCTCTCTCTGTCTTCACTGACAGGCTTCTCTGTGATGCGGAGCTGTCAGTCAAAGCTGCACAACAACAATGGCAGAAATTCCTCTCTGTTTGTTTGCTTAAGGACGGGTCTCTCACAAACCCTGACACTCTTAACGGTGTCACCCCTAAAACTCTCAGCCATTAAAGTGAATGTCATCCTCGTCGCCCACTGAAAGAAAAGACTAGTGCGCCCTTTTTAACCAGCCACACGCTTTCAGCATTTCTTTCTCTTTCCAAATGGAACAAATGTACCTAAATCCAGCCTGAAACACACTTAGCAGAACATGTCAACATGTCAGGGTGGGTCGGCTGGATATTTAGCATCTTAATCCAGTGCTATTGTGGGCTGACAGTGTGTGTATGAGCTGGGATGTCAGTCAGACGGCCCTCATCATTACACAGCCCTGCGTTTATGTCCAAAGCCCTGGGAGGAGAAACAAATATCTGCCTTGTGTAAACATATGCCAAAAGATTGCATAGAAAAGGGGGATTATGGGTAAAATGAATAGGCCCCAATTATAGTCCACTTTCTTAGGTTTTTTGGATTGAGGCGTCTTTGGAGTGAGAGAGGGTGGGCTTCAGGGTGCAACGCATATAAATAGCTACAAATCTGTGAAATAACACACTATTCTGCTTATTTATGCAGCATGTTGCACACCATTTAGACGTTTATGGGATTTTTATTTTTTTTATGTTTTTGAAAAAACTGATTTCTCTGAATGCTATTTATTTGATAAAAGTACTGTAAAATGCAAAATGATTGCAGTTTAAACTGTGTATATATATATATATATGGATAATGTACTCTTGTGCATATATACTGTATGTAATTTAATGTGTAATGTATTTCTGTGTCACATGATCTTTCAGAAATCATTGTAATAGGATACATTTTATTAAACATTTCTTATTGTGCTTCATATTTTAAGTTTGTGATACTTTGTTTCCAGGATACTTTAATGAATGTAAAGTTACACACTTACTGGAAATATTACTGTTGTTTTTCATTTTAAAAATCTGACCTCAAACTGTATTTGGTCCAAAGCAAGCTATAAATTATTTCATTATTTTATTTTATTTTCAACATGCAGATTATTCTGTGCTGGATAAGGTATGCAATGTATTGATTTAATTAGAGCAAATATATGTTTATATGAGCTTACAACAAGAAGCGTAGAAATAATAAAAAGAAAATCAACATGAGAAATAATTAAAACAATTATTTAAAATTGTTGGTTACATAATGCAGACTGTATTATATGTAGTAAAAAAAATACAAATAAGTGATATACAAAATAAAAGAAGAAAAATGTGTGTGTGTGTATGTATATATATACACACTATATTTTTAGTATATTTAGCCACTAGTATTTTCAGCAACAGAAAATGGTTTAAGTGGGTTATTTCTATATTTTGCGGTAGGGTGTCAGATGGAAATATCAGTTTCCATTTCCAAACATTATTTTTGTCCCTAATTGTAATAATGCAGTGAGATTATTGTCTGATAACAGCCAGTGCTCCACACAGAGATCTGATCATCATCCGGTCTGTCTGCAGTCACATGAAGAACCAGAACAAACTGAGACAGACTCCATCCAGAAGACTTTTTTTAAATTAACACGACAAAATGAAAATGATTCGCATATTTATTTAGATTTATTTAAAATTTTGACCCAAAATGTAACAGCTTTGTTTCTCATAATAGGATGATTTCCTCTCATATATAATTGTAAACATTTTTTTTTTTACCAGACATACCAATAAAATGCATAAACAGAGGCTATTTATATTCAGTTTCTGATTTCGTTGAGATAAAACCGAACGAGACGAGAAGTGCTAAATTACCTGTCAGCACCTCAGAAGTCTTCTGTATTTGTTTCTCACTAATTACCTCAAACAGTGAGCTAGTCTGCTATTAAACTATTTTTCATAATAGAATAAAACAGTAAATATGCCACTGAGATAATGAGGCATTTGATTTACATCATGCGTGTTTGTGTTGTTGTCTGCTTCGTTTCCTGTGTGCCTCACGGGCTCCACCACCCGCATCATCTCTCAAACCTCCATCATGCTGCTTTCTGTAAACACTTTCTCTTCACTGGAAAATCATTTCTGAAGTGTTTTGTTTGTGTACGGGCAGCACTAATGTAACAGTGAAAACCTGGGCTTAGTTGTGTTTTAAGCGATATGTAAACTTTGATCTGTGCCTGGAGATGTTGAGCATATCCACAGCGTGCCCTCTGTCTGTAATTTAGCTTATTACAGTCAAAAAGTCATATTTTCAGAATGTTTACAAGTGAGAACAGTCCAAAACAGCTCTAAACACTCTCTTCTGCATATAGTACGGGATGTCAAGCCAAAAAATAACAAATCACAAAAGCACAATTAACGTCTATAAATGATGCATGAATGACTGAAGAATTTCAATAAAGCAATTATTTAAATATTGTATGCACCTTTGCAAAACATCTTCATTTGTGTCTCTTGTGACTCAAATTGAAATGAAGGGAGGGTGAGGAAACGATGATGAATTCTTTGAGTGTGGATGATCTGTGGCTCATTGATTGTGGCTCTGTGTTGTTTCACTCAGATCTTCAGGTCTGCAGCGCTGCCAAACATCTCCTTCACTCCTGCTCTCTGCCCTGTGGCGCTGAGATTATTATCCTCACACTCGCTGTCATAAATCACCTTATCTTCACCGGCCGTGACAATACTTCCCTCTTCACAGCCACAACATTAACCCTGGGCTGTAGAGCTGAGGAAGACACACTTTCATTCTCTCTCTCTCTCTCTCGCTGGAGATCAGGGAAACACTCTCTTTCTTTGCTACTGTAGGAGTATTTTCCTGGGAATTTGTGTGCTGGATTTTCAACTTATTCATATAACAAATTAATAAATGATAATAAATATGTACACTATCTTTCAAAAGTACGTTTAAGCTCTTTTTTCTTTTCTTTTTTTAATAAAATGAACACTTTTGATTTAGCTAGGATGCAATAAATGTATCAGACGTGACTTGTACTTGATAATGCTTTAAAAGTCAAATGAATGCTACTTTCTATTTGTCAAAGAATTCTAGCAGATGTTTCTACAAAACCTGAAACATGTATATATATATTCAACTTGTGCACAAATATAGCAACTACTATTTGGAATTGTCATAATGTTTAAAAATATTACTCCTTCACTGTCTTGAAAAGCATTAAACAGATCTCACTGACTCCAACTGTTTGAGATGTTTATATGAATAATATATCAATTATTCATACGTCTGTACAGTGTTGAACATCTTTACACAGGAGATCATATTCATGTGATTCTTGCGATTTGCAATCTTTGATTTGTTTTTATGCAATTATTATGAAAGGAAGTATCAATTTAATTATGTTTTACTGTAGAAAAACAATATCAAGTATTTGGACACTTAAAGCCACACTTCATATAAATTGCATTAGATAACAAAATATCAAACCAAGTACTGCTAGAAATTTTTCCTGAACTTCTGTAAGTGTTTTGCATCTGTTCTGGGAAGGCACTGGGAGCGAGGGCTGTAGAGATAAGGCTGTGAGGCATATCTGCCATATATTCTGCTTTTCACAGACACCATCATCAGGTGCTTCCAGACCCCAGCAGTCCATCCTCACCCTCCCTGAGATCCTCACACACGGCCAACACAAACACACCACACAGAGACATCTCAACCCCCAGAAAAAATACCTAAAATATCTCAAGGAAACATAGCCCTTTCCATTCATTTTTGCTGACTTCTGAGCCAGTTATAACCATCTAGAGTTTTGACTGACACACACACACACATATATTAAAAAAACATGCTTTATTGTGGTACTATAGTGTAGTAATACTGGGGGTAATCAAAATTATCTCATCAAAACCTGATCAAAATAAAATGGAAAGCACAAAGAAAAAACATGATTTTGAAAAAAACAAGAGTTATCTGTTTGTGCACATGAACTCTTGTGTTATATTTGTATACAGTGTGTGTGTGTGTGTGTGTGTGTGTGTTTTCTGCATGTATATACATTACTCCAGTCTTCAGTGTCACATGACCCTCCAGAAATCATTCAAATATGCTGAATATACAAGAAAATGTCTTATTAGTATTATTATGTAGGAAACAGTTGAAAACATTTTTGTGAATAGAAAGTTGAAAAAAGCAGTAACAGTTATAAAATTATAAATACCTGATATGCAAATTAGCTTGAGATGTAATATTTGTTTACCATCAATGCATATTTTTGTCTTTCAGACTTTTTGGAAGCTTATGGTATTTGTACTATTGATATACATATAAACTCATAATATAGAAATTACTTTTATTAAAAAAATACAGTATATGAACGTTTAAAAGTAAACTTGTTAATATAATTTTCCATAATATATTAATCATAATATATAAATATCTTTTATTTAAAAAAAAGTATAATAATAATAATAATAATTATAATAATAAATGTATATGCGATATGTTGAAAAGAAAACTTTAAATATATAAATAATATTTCTTTTTGAATATTTGGTTCGCTTCACTGACTAGTGCTAGAGTGCAGCAGATCCTCACTAAATAATCTAGACTGATGTAAATAGATGTTAGCACAGGTGTTAAATGTAGAATAGTACAATACAATTATTTCCATTAGATGTGTGCAGTATTTACGGTAGTATTTTTTTATCTTTTTTAATGATCAGTCATATCAAGTTCGTGCCTGACCGGTCTAAAAGAGAGGCTTGTTTGACTAAAAGCTTATCTAATTTAGTGATGAGCTGTAAACTGACCTACACAGCCCTGTGAGAGAGAGCCGAGGGGTTTCCTTTCCTCCTCCAGCGGGGAGATGGACAATACCGGCCCCTCCTCAGACCCAGGAGACCGACCGCTCCCTCGCTGGCACTGAGGGGTATTGTGGGTAATGTGAGATGGCACCAATAATTCATGGTTCCGTGGGGCATGGCATCTGAGCGGCCCCGAGCAGAATATGGCCCCCTCTGCAGGGTCAGAGACCTGCTGGCCGCCATTTACACTGATTACATCTCATCACTGACTGACACAACAACACTGGTGTACTCCCTACTGCTCACTGTACACTACATACTCATCACTATCTAGCATTCTACCCTTCTATCTATCTATCTAGAGTTCTATCATTCTGTTGTTCTGTTTTAACTGATTTTACAGTTTCGACTATTTCTATACAAGGATTTTTTCTTTCAAAAATTAATGAATCTAATTTATTTATTTTTTGTTTAATTTTCTTAATGCAGCTGATGTGTGACAGTAAGAAGTGGAGGTGTATTGTGATTTGATGACAGTATATACACTGCACAAACAGAAAGAGTCCTAGGTTATTAGAAAGTGTGATCTAGTAGCTTGTTCTCACGCAGTTTGAGACTCGTATCAATGCTTTAAATTTCCTCATCTGTAGATGGCCTCACATTCCTTCAGCGTTCTGTGAGCACCTGTGTCCTTGTGGATCTCATTGTCTGATTTAAGAGAGATGGAGAGATGCATGGAGAGATGGAGAAGCCCTCAGTTGAGTTAATCCAGGGCCTCTAAAGAGGTTTAAAATGCTCTGGTTACAGCTAATCTTTTTGCTCAGACCCAGCTGAGCCTGAAACCTCTTCTCCATGATCCAAACCTACAAATAAAGCTCTCTCTCTCACCCAGTGCAGGTATGAAAGGCCGCTATGTGCTCGGTGGATTAGATTGGACTTTCCCCCTCCCGTTTTCTCAATTAGAGAAAGGATGAAATAGAGGAGGGAAACAAAAAAGACTGAGTCGCTGCTAAAGCAGAGGGACTTTTCACATTGCACTTGAATCCCTTTCTCTGGGTTCCAGACATTTAAGTCTTTACATAGAAGCATAGTAATAAAAATGTTGTCTTCTAAAAGCTTTTTTAAATTGCTTGGATTAGAGCCCTCATTCATTTGTGATTTCTAAATCAATACAAATAAATCATCAGTACCAGTCAGTCATCGCGATCATGAAAAACAACTATAAAAATAAATTAATACTAGTGCTGTCAAACAATTTATCATAATTAATCACACAGAAAATAAACGTCTTTGTTTGCATAACATGTGTGTGTTCTGTATGTTTATTATGCATAAATACACACACATACAGTATATATTTATCCATCTGACAGTACATGTATATTTATATTAATTTAATCTATATTATAAATAAATATATTTCATATATAAACATAACCTATTTTTCTGAAACATTTTATATATATACAGTGGGTACGGAAAGTATGCAGACCCCCTTAAATGTTTCACTCTTTGTTATATTGCAGCCATTTGCTAAAATCATTTAAGTTTGTATTTTTCCCTCATTAATGTACACACAGCACCCCATATTGACAGAAAAACACAGAATTGTTGACATTTTGGCAGATTTATTAAAAAAGAAAAACTGAAATATC
>JAUMHQ010000053.1:525922-542361 GCA_032361165.1 Enteromius paludinosus | reverse complement strand
GTATATGAAGATCACAGACGACAGGTGATAAGGATCGAAGCTCACACGTACTGTAGTTTAGAAAACTAGTCCCGTCTTAATAAGGCTACAGTGTAATTCGGCTATACATCCGCGCTAAAGGTGAAAGTCACCATAGCTTGTAGTACAGACTCCAACCCTACTTTGTCAGTAGATTAACGGCGATATTTTTTTTATCGCGCGATAAGAGTTAATGCCAATAACGGCCCACCACTAGTTTTTACGTTTCAAAATAAAAATTCAGTTAAATTCAGATTTCAGTACTCCAGTAGGATGGTATATCAAAGTGCCCCTATGGCTGAAAGGTTCATATTTTGGTTTTGGGAGTCCCAAACAACAGGTTGACATGCATGCAAAGTCAAAAAAACAAACAAAAAAAAAACTCTCATTTTCTTATAATATGCATTTATTTTTTTACCTTATTAGTTCAACAACTCCTAAACCATTTGTTCAAAGATTCATTTCTCCAAACTCTTCCAGTGATTGGTCGATTTCATTTAAAGCAGTGTTTGTGAGTTTTACCGGTCAAAAAGCGGCACCTAGTGGTGGAGAATGAATTTACATTTTCTTTAAGACCAAGAGTGGGCAGCCAATATGCAAATGTTTCATTTTGATGTCAACATTTTAAAAACGACTCGTTTCAGTGACTCAGAGTCAGCTCTTTCTTTTGAGACACTTTAACGTCATACACGGTGCACTTTCAGATTGAAAACTTGGCAGGATGTTTTCATTCACTTAGACCTGAGTTACGCACTGCGTGAAAGCTCCTAATCCATAATAAGGGCACTTTAACATTATATCAGGTAATGAAATTACGGTATCTAACTGTAAAATTAAGTTAAAACCGTAAAACCTAAAATGTTGCTAATGCATTTTTTTAGGGTAAATTTCTGGCATCCGCAGTTGCTGTTTGGAAAGGGCTTTAGAGCTGACACCTGTCACCTCAGCACACAGCTCCGAGGAGAGCGGGATTAGAGACGAGGCCTGAACATTCCTGCTCCGAGAGATGGGGGTGTGTGGGTGGAGCTCGCTTCTATCACTGAAGTCAATGAGTCACAGATGGAAAGCTCAAAGATGGTCTGTCATTCCATCAAAAAGAAACATCCTAAACACGAAAAGCTTTTTTGTCAAGTCATAAAACTTGTCATCACCTGTCTGACTGACACACTGTAAGATAATATATCAGAAGTTTCCCTTTTAGTACCGATAGCAGACTATAAAAATGCGACATGCTATCTTCAATTTTTTTCCTCTTTGTATTTGTTATTGCTTATAATGTTACTGTAGGAACTGTTTAATAACGTAGGCACACTTTTAAGGTACGACCTTGAGTTACCCATTAATGGGTGATACCACTTATTTCGTTTTTGATACAATACTGATACTGATAGACCATTAATGTCCATATCGATATGATACGACACTTCTAAACTGAACTTTTAAATTGTGAAATGTATTTGATTATTAAATTGCTAAGATTGATAAACCCAATTTATTTTATATTTGACCCTGGAGCTCAAAACCACTCTTATGGGTCATTTTTAAAAAAATACATATTGACTGAATGTCAGATTGCTTTGAGTCTGATTGCTTAGGATAGTGTAGTAGTATTTTTTTGTATCAGTTACATATTAAAAATCTCCCGACTCAGCATTACTCTTTTAGGCCTCAAAGCAAGATAAAATGGAGCACGTCCCAAACGCAGGCCACTTGACTGACTAAGCTAGTTGTCATCGTCTGAGAGAGATTCCAGGACTTGTAAAAACACAAGGCGTAGCACGCTTGTTCCTGTGATTGTCAGGTTAGTAATAATATCAAACGCTCCTGTGTTTCAACACCTCAGCCCGAGACACTCAGAAGCTGTAAAGAATACGACGGCTCATTCTCACAGGTGTCATGCCGTTACATAGAGAAGCACGCTCTCTGTGTCGTTGTAAAAGAACTCAAATAAGCCTTAATAGTGGCTTGCATTGTAAAGGCTAAAAGCAATTATTGTGTTTCGCTGTTGTTTATGTGCCATCTTGTGTGTGGGATTTACAAAATGTGATGTGTGCAGTAGCTCTAAAATTAGAAGCTGCCATTAAAACTTGTCTTATTTTAGGTCATTTAGCATGTGACAGCCGTGCCTTTATTTCTTCCCTCATATTCTAGAAAGAAAAGGAGAGAGAAGAAAATAGAATGCCTGAGTTAAAGTGACTGACGGTCTGCCAGCACGGTCATGTTTGATGTGTAGAAAAAAAGGAACAGTGTTGGCAGATTCTTAGACATTCTGCACAGGATTCAAGTTCACCGCTGATTTTAACATTGTCTTGTTCAGTTTTGCTCGTCTTTATTTGTTTTGCGTTCTCACTTTTATTAGCATGTTTTTGTGAAAAAAGTCAGTCAGTGGCTTTGTAGCAAACTTTAATCATTTACCTTTATGTTGGGGAATTACTAACTAAAAGCAGATTTTAGATGATACATACATACAGAAGTCTAAAATAGAAAGTAAAATAAAAATAAAAATCTATATATATTCAGCTGGAAAGGAAAAATATAAATTAATTAAAAAAAGAAAAATATATTTAAAATTTTAAATTGAACTTTATTATTATTATTATTATTATTATTATTTCTATATTATACACTTTTTATTTATTTTTCTTTTTAAAAGGCTGCTGTATATATATATATATATATATATATATATATCAGATTGTTTTTATGTATATTGATCATTTAATTGAATTTAATAATTTTTTTATTCTTTATTTTTATCTTTATATTTTTATTGTATGCATCAATTTATTCAATAACTTTCATTCTTTTTGAATTGGCAAACTACCACTGATTGTAGTTTGCCGCTTTTTATTTACACGGAAGCATACATAATTTCATGTGCGATAGCTTTTTATGAGATGCTTGCAGTTTGGCAAGCTACATTTTTAAAGTAGCTTAATTTGCTAACAATGATTGCCATATGTCATCAAGCAGTTGTGCTGCTTTCAGAGGTGAATGCATGATCTAAATCGATTAAATGAGGTGTAAAGTGATTGGTGTAAAAAAGCATGCTCCAGGGATAATGAGTCACATTCATGGTATCTATCCTAGGTTGTCATCATCGCCTTTATCTTGTAATGTATGTAAAAAAAAAATATAATAATTCTCTGCCTGAAGGATGCTAATTTTAAAGCAGCCGAGCATATTTTGTGTGCATGCTGATCAGGAGCAATAGAAATCTCTGCAGGAACATGATCCTCTCTTCGCTGTCAGACACGGTTCTCTGCAATCCTCGTTCCAAACACTTTTAATAATAAATGTTTCAAATGGAGGATTTTCACAGCGATGCTATAGAAGAATCAAATCTATTAACATATTTACTGACATATCACCCGAGGACTGTATGATCTTTAATGTAAGGTCTTTAAATGTAAGATATTAATGAGGAATACTTATTGAATTTGAATCTTCAGTACAGTTGCGGGGTATTTTGACTAAGGACATTACATAAATGTATTATACAGCTTCTGTGTTTCCTCTGCATTGCAAATATTAATTTTATTGATACTGATGTCACTTTCTTGGTAACAGCCCAACTATCTTATTATTGTAATCCACTGAATACGAATTTGCCTCAAAATAAAATGCAGACATTTAGGAAAAATGGCTTTATGAAGGTAAAAATGCTCCAAAAAGGTGCAAAAAAACAAAAAACAAAATCATTTCTATCAGTGTGATCTACCACACAGACTATAAAGAATATAAAAAAATGTGCCCAGCAGTCTAGCACAATAACACACTCAGCAATGTATCATCTTATCATATCAATCCAAATTCCAGAAAATATTAAGATATTATATCTGACAATATCGCACACCCCTACTCTACATATTATGTGTGCAGACACCCAGGATAAAATATAAGAGCGTTTTACAGTATGAAAGGGATCTGAGTCATAAAGAGCCATGAGAATGTCTGATTTCACATCGTTGTGCAGGAATGAGTGGAGTCTGGTGCCCAGTGCCACTCATTAACAGGTCACTGCCTGGTCAGCCAAACCACCCGCCTCCTCTCACTGCTTCTTCATCCAGTTCCTCCAGTACATGCTTGCTAAATGCTAAAGTTATATAAAAAAAATCAACTTATTTTTTCACCCTGTAAAGGGGGGTGGGGGGTTATGGATAAAGGCTCTTTCTTCCCGGGCGCTGATGGTTTGGCAGAGGGCAGTCAGGTTGAGTTCTGGGTCAATGAGAGCTCTGTGTCCCGTAGAAGTGGTTATGAGCTCATGCTAACCGAGAGGCCTGAGGTGTGTGCGTGTGTGAGTGTGTGTTTGAGAGTGAGTGTGTGTGAGTGAGTGTGTGTGTTAGCGCTGGGTCACGGCTATAGCAGCTGCTCTCTCTCATATCTCTTCTAATGGAGGGATTCATTTCATTCTGACCTCATCATCCTCTCGGCTCCAGAGCTGTTTTATCATGCAGGGAATCCCGTCAGACTGTTTTCATTCTCTTTCCTCTTTCTTCTCACTCTTTTTAATTCTGAGCTCCTGTGTGTTTATTGTCTCTGTGTTTTGTTTTACATAGTTTGTTGTGGTAATATTGCTGTTTCATATTAATAAGAAATAATGCACTGCTGTTAAAAAAAATTGGGGTCAGTCAGTATTTTTTTTTTTTTTTAAGAAATTAATATTACTTTTATTGAATAAGGATGCTGTAAATCTTTTGAAAGGTATAGTAAAGACTTTTATATTGTTAAAAAAATCCAATTAATGCTGTTCTTTTGAGCTTTTTATTCATCAAATAATCCTAAAATGAAGGATTATCTGACATTTCAGATATATACATAATTGTTACAAAAAGGGACGGGAGAAGTTGTGGGTTCATGTGCAAACAGAATTTAATAAAGGCTCAGGGTCAGGATAATAACAGTTGATCGCTGGCAGACACAGTAGAGGAGGCACAAGCAGAGACAGAGTCGTAGACAAAGCAAAAGGTCAAAATACCGTAAAACAGGGTCCTTGGGGAGAGGTGATAGTTCATACATGAAACGGAAAAACACAGACACAGCACATACAAGGCTGGAGTGCCATCCAATCAGACTGACACATCCAGCTGATCATAACAATAATACTACAGTTTTTACTGCATTATTCCTCAAATAAATGCAGCCTTGGTAAAACACTTCTTTCAAAAACATTAAAAATTGTGCCAATCACGTTTTTGTTTAAGATCATTTAGATTTATTTAGGTTTTAATTTATGGAGGCCCAAATAATTCAAAATTAAATAATTAAATAAATATCTGTTTATTTATTTATTCATGTATTTATATTTTATTAATTCATTTATTCATTCAATTATTTCATTATTTATATATTTATAATAAATCAATAAATGATTGATCGATTGATTGACTGACTGAATAAATAACTAAATAAATAAATGATTTAATTAATATTTAATTATATGTATAATATATAATTAAATGAATGAATGAATGAATAAATAATGAAATATATAAATACATAAATAAATATATAAACAATTAAATGAATATACATATATATATAGCTTTTCTGCATTTATTTATATATTTATTTATTTCATTATGTATTTAACAAATCATTCATATATTTCAACATTTATTTAATTACAGTATTTCATTTTGAATGATTCGGTCCTCCATACTTATTTAGGTTTATTTTATTTATTAGCTTATAGTTTTAGTTTTATTTATTTCCAGGAAGTCATTTAGTGCTTCTAATTTTGTCACAACAACACTTTAAATTTCTTTGTTCTTTTTATTTTAGCTTTATTTCATTTAACAAAAAGTTTTTAATAGATTTAGCTATTTCACAGCAACAGTGCTGATACAAATCTGTACAAAAATCTGCTTCCTAGCATTTTTGCTACGAATTGAAAATACCGAATTGCCATTTTCCTCTTCTTCAGCAGCTTGCACAGACCTACCTCCTGGAATAGATGAATAGAATAGTGTTTCGGTTGACCCCCTATGATTCGTCATCATAAATTGTCAGCATGGGTCTTTTGAAGCGCTGCTGGAGCTATTTTTGGGCACAGCGGGACTGCACCAAGTCTTTCAGTAAGCTCAGTAAGCTAACGTGGAAAGCCTTGGCCATCACAGCCCAGCGGTTAACGTGCTCTGTTTCTCTGCAGCTGACATCAGTCATTTCTTCAGTTAGCCGCAGAACACAGCCGACCCTGCTGCTTTCGTCTGGCTCATAAAAAGCCTGACAGCAACAGATATTGTACTGATGAGCAGAAAGACAGAAATACAGGAGAAGGAGTGAGGGGAGAAGAAAAAAGGATAAAAAATGAGGGGAAGAAAGAAAGGAACAGAAATCGTGGATGAAAGAGAAAGCCCTTTTGGGGGGAAAATGTTTTAACTCTATAAACCCTACCGTATCATGTTCGATTAGCAAATTTCTAATGCTCAAATTGATTAGAACTTCCAAAAACTTGGAAAACTTTTATTTATTTATTTATTTATTTGTTTGCCATCCATTTAAGAATGAATATAATTCTTGGACAGTAATTTCATAATAAAAGTCAGAGTTTAGTAACATTTTATTTTATGGTTACACCTATTAGCTGCTTATTATCATGTATATTACCAGAATATTAACCATTTATTAGTGCTAATTAAGCACATATTAATGCCTTATTCTACATCCCTAATACCTAAACTACCGCACTAACTATTAATAAGCAGCAAATGAAGAATTTATTGAGGGAAAAGTCATAATTAATAGTTAACAAGCATTACCTATTCTAAAGTGTTACCTTTTCTTTTTATATTTTAAATTTTGTCTATTTAGATTTCAGGTTTTCCCATTCAAATGACAGTAGTTCTGTAAAGTGATCAATTTAAAGAAATATATAACTCTTGGACAGTTATTTCATTTGTCACACTTTAGAGGGTTAAAACATTATAGCTTGTTTGTTTCTAATGTGATAATCAAAGAAATATATGCAAACGTTTTATATTTTGTCTACGGGTTCAATAAAGTTTAATAAAGTGTTCAAGTTTTTCTGTTCAAATATTGATTTTTTTTATAGTAATATTATTTCATTTGCCAGGCTTTATGGGGTTGAAACATCAAAGCTAGTTAGTTTCTGGTCCATGGCGGTCGACCAGTTTCAACAATATTGACCGAGCTGGTGCACTTCCTAAAGCAGCTTGTTTGATTTGGATTTGCAGCATGCAGGAGATGGAGTTTGTTGCAGGAGACTCTTTTCAGAAAGAATAACACTCCAGCACAGATTGGTATCGTGTTTTAAGTACTGCGGGTAAAAGCAGGGCCTCCCGGTGTGGTATGGCAGATGAATCTGAATACTTTTCACTGATGCAGGTCCAGACTGACCCGGGCTGAAAATAAAAACATGACTACAAAACATTTGGTCTCTGAGCAACAGCACAGTGCTGGAACAGAGCTGCACGGGACAGTGGCACATGACTGCAGAGATTCGGTTTCAGGGTCTCAGAGGACAACAGAATGAGAGGAAAGACTGGACACATCTGTCCTAAAATGTCAAACCATCATCACGGGGAATCTAGCATCCTATAAGGACTATATGTGCCTCTCACATACAGTAGGAGTTTATCTGGTTTCTGTATGGTGACACATTTAATGAAAAGATGTAATCTGGGAAACACATCAGATATGCTACAACACGACAGATTTACACGTTTACATTATGTTAACACAGACAGAGCACAGCGGAAATGAACAGAAGGTATGTGTATATCACATTAACCCCCTTAAACCATAGCTAATGCACTTTATAAAGCTCACCCTTTATCTAGAATTGACTGAATGATCTAGATATATTAGATGAAATAATCATCAAAGATACATTCATTTTATCAGAAATAAAGTTATCATAATAATTCACTTTATTACTAAATACTTATTCATTGTTATCAGTCCTGCAAACAGTTGTGCTGCTTAATTTTCTGTTATTTTTAAATCTTTTTTTTTTATATATATATGTTATTTTTTATGTTTTTTTAATCAATTTTGATCAGTATACGTCCTTGCATAATAATATATATACTAATAATTAAATCATGATATTTATTTATTTGTGGAGCAAAAAAACTTGATTCAGATCTAATGCTCTACTTTCAGCATCATTGATATTATTATTTTTTTCACAGCTATCAGACTACAAGTGAATTTTGACCATTTGAATGCATAGTTCTTTACATTAGGATGTGTCTTTAGGGTCATAGTGACACCTTGACCCACTCTGAACTAAATCCCCACCTCTGCTAATGGACAGAAACAGCACCTTTTTAAGCCCTCTCTAAAACCAGTAGCTTGAGTAGTTGATGGGTAATATGGTTTAGAGACGGGATCCATGTAATAAGACCCTAATGTGAATACTCTGGGGAGACTGAACGGACTGACTTGTGTCATCAACAACACATATGAAAGACACCTGTCACAAAGAGGAGTGATGCAGTCTGTTTCCCAGAAGACACCTGCTGAGTCTGGGTCTCATCCGTCTCACTGTGTCTGTATATAGCTACAGATATACTAATGATAGTCCAGATCATGTCCACCTGTGTGCTGATGCCATTTAGTAATAGACTTGCAGCTAAAACATAACTATTCAGTTAACTACAGTAAAACTGTTGCTGATTTATTAATATTAAATTTGATCTAAAATATAGTTTTGATATATTTACGGTAGGAAATTTATACAATATCTTCGTGGAACATGAGCTTTACCTAATATCCTAATGATTTTTTGTCATAAAATCTGTCATTTTGACCCATACAGGTACATATTAGTACTTAAAACGTACACATTTGAATCGAATAGGTACAAAAGCATGCCTTTTGAGAAGGAACCGTCCCAGTCCTTTAATTCTAAGAGTGGATATTGTCAGCTATTGCTACAAATAGCTACTTTTTGTGATCTGCTAAACCCATTTCTAAAAACACTTTCTTAAATTACACTGCAAGCATGTTCCTTTTTTGAAACATTGGTTCAGAAGGCACTGTTGAACAGGAATCACCCGTATAATTGCATTTCCATAACCTCCAAATGAGGTGCAAATGTGACATATTCAAGGGTTTATGTAAAGCACTTCCGGTTTTACACTTTTATGTCGTAGCCAGACTGGTGTCACTCATCTTTATCTGTCAGCATGCTGATTTACCGCAGTTTGTCTGACATTGTCTCAGAGCTGCATAATGAAGCCTTCTGTAATGACAGCTATGCCCTCGATCCCTGCTGCTCTACTTAATGTCTTACCTCCTCTCTGTTCACACCACCATTACAAGACAAAAGACACAATGGCTGTTTAATTGTTTGCCGACAGCCTGTTGTTGTTGATGGTTCCCGAGCTCTAGATTTTCCTTCTCTTGGCCGTGTCGTCATGTAATCCAGAAGCCATCTGGTTAGGGCAGGGTGTGATGTGTTATGTAGTGATGCTGTTTCAGTAAGTCTGAAATGATTACTTCTTACGGAGGGCCAAAAAAGTGGTTTTGCAGACCCAAGAGCATGCTTGATTACAGCATATACATGCAAGCATAGCTGACCAGGTGTGAGGGCAGCGTACTTGAACATATGGAGCAGCTTATAAACATATACACAGCGCTTTCTTGCAATAACTAAATGAGCCTTAAAAAGTTTAGAGCAGAAATGACTTTGATCTGGAGTGAATTATGAGGGACGCATATACTGGCTACCTTACGCTTCCACTTAAAGAAAGAGAGCCGAATGTATACAAGAGGAAGAGCGTGTCTGATTGCGTCGTTTCCAAAGGCAGTTTGTGTTGAGTGCTGCAGTTTAAAGAAATTAGAGTTTTATGATGTAAAACCCCCAGATCAGAGAAGTTAGCCTCTAGTTATGTAAACTGATATAATGTCTGTGTACTAATGCAGAAAATATGTTTGCAAGGTATTGCAGGATGCATATTTTATATAATTCAAATATTAGAGTTTGTATGCAAAAACAGATAACATCCATTTTTGTTGTGTTAGTTAGCTGTATTTTGAAGTTATTTTTGAAAGAATTAGTTAACATGTTCATTGTTGGTTCATGTTAGTTCACAGTGCATTAACTAATGTTAACAAACACAACTAGTTATGTTAATAATGCATTAGTAAATGCTGAAATTAACATCAACTAAGATTAAGAAATGCTGTAGAAGTATTGTTCATGTTTACTAATGTAAACTAATGCACCTTGTTGTAAAGTGTTTCCAATGTTTGTAAATATTTTTTTTTTAATGTAAAAATTTTATGCAAACATTGCACACACACACATTTCTAATTTCACATTTATGGCACAGCTAGCAGTATTTTATGTTGCCAGGCAACTTGGTGCATTCACAATTTCAGGTATATTGACTTGGCTTATCCAATTAGGTTGTCGAGCTGTAATTATGCGTTTTATAAACACCATTTAAAGTAGAATTGAGTTTTTGTAGATGTTAATGTCACAGCTAACCTCATACCCACAGGCCAGCCCTGCTCTCTCAGCTCTGGAGCACCAGTGCATAGTCATTGGCTCTTTGCCTGTCACTTTGAATGACTCCATGAAAACCAAAAGCCATTTAGAGCACAGTAGCTGGGCTAATTTGTTTTGACATGGCCTAATACCTCTCTTAAACTTGGCCAGGTTTGGGTTCAGCAGCTCCGTGTAAGCCAGGCACGGACAGAGTGGCCCTGTCTGCGTTCTTCTGTGAGAGGATTGTTACTGGCATGTCTCAAGAGCTTGAGACGGAGATCAAGACCAGTCTGACATCTCTCTGGCCTGTCTATCTCCTGTCAGTTTTCTCGCAACTGTTACTGTGTTTACGTAGGCGTTTGGGGGAAGGGAGCTGAGCGAGTCCTGCTTGCCTTTTTCCCACAAGCCTGTGTTTTACTGAATGCTACTTTTTCGATAAACCCTGCCGGGTCCGGGGCAGTCTTTATGAAATAACTGTCTGACAAGATGATCTTATGAGGTCTTTTAATGTGCGTAGGAAGAGAGATGGCTTTAGCAGTCATTGTCTACACTGTCAAATGTTGAAGGAGGGAAGGTAAACCTGAGACACCCTTCAAAATGAGTCACACTAATTGCATAACATTGGCTTAACTCTCTTTTTGTCTCACTCCCTTTCTCTTTTATTAATGGCAGACAGATAATATCTGAAAGAAACACACTCATCCAGGTTTTACTGTGGCCCGTCACGCTGCTGAAGGTGACAAAACACATAGGAATCCTAATGCCTTTCAAGAGAGGACCTGTAGGTTTTGTTTTGGGTTTTTTTCATTCCTAAAGGTGTGCAATTATTTTATATTAATATGCTTTCTTGGATCCCACTGTAATATGCATAAGCCATTTATTGATGACCCCCTAAAAATGGGGCACTGTCAACATAACTCTTCTCAGGGGATCACAACCTTTTTTAGATTGTTTAAAATGTTTAACGATGTTTGCATTGCATTATGTTTTTTTTCAGAGCCGCGATACATGTAAAATGTGCGTGCAAGTCAGTTAAAATGCACATATGGGAGGTTATTATTGAGTCACGGAGCCACCGAAATGTTGATTTCACATTGTTCACTCAGATATAGACATATGCCCATGACATAGACAGTAGAGAATATAAAGCAGGCAACAGTAAAAAAAATAAAGTGATTGATAAAAAAGATGTGAAATTCCATGTCATGTGTTAACAGCAGAAAGCTGTTTGGTTTGGAAGTACTTTATACATCACTACAGTTTTGAATATCATGTAACTTTCAGAAACTGATTGATATGACTGCACTGATACTGTTAGATGAACCGAAAAGATTATGCTTACACTGGATAATGTCAAGTCAGATATAGCACTTTAAACAGTACAGGTAAAATTGTGTGTTGAGAATGCAAGAAGACAATAGTAAACACTCAATTTTCCAGGTGAAGTCAGTTCATCATTGATTCAGTGATGTCATCATCCAGCTCAGTTCAGTTTATTTAGTGTCTGTGTAATCAAGTCAACAATGTAGCCAGAAATGAAAGCACTGTTATCTTCTGCTTTACAGCCAAGTCTCTTGCAACTTCGACACTGGTATTGAACGGAACTGAATCAACAATGAACGGGCTTGAGCTGGAGAATGATGCTACTGATGTGGCTGCACCTTTAAGTTTGACATTTTCACATTTTCAAAAATTAATATGAGTTCATATTGTGACTATCACATTTACACACTTTGGTTTGTGCTGCCTCTAAAACGTGTTAAAAAATCTGGACCAGGTTTGATTCCTATTGTTTTTGCATCTGTAGCAAACATTTTGATAGGAAAGGATGACAAACACGAAACATTTCAGACTCTGGATGCAATGATGTTTAGTCGTTTTTTTGGGTTGTTGTTATTTGTTTTTATTTTTGAAGGAAAATAGTCTGTTGTGATACAACTGCACTACCCTGTCCTTTTATTTAGAGAATGTTGTGCATCGTATGTGGCATAACATGCAATTTCTATATTATAGAAATCAGAACGTAACCCATTCTGGACTCGTATCAGATTACTGTACGGGATGCTGAGTCAGTTTCCAAATGTGAGACCGTATGCACACCCAGAAATTCTTCTTTTGCATCCCAAAAACATCTCCAGCCCTCATGCATCTCACCTTTCAAAGACAGTGAACCACTTTAGTCATTAGTGCCATCTGTTGGCCGATAGAGCTGCAGTCAGTCTGTGTGTGCGTGTGTGTGTGCAAACCGCTTTCTAGCCTTCCCCTCAGGGCCTTCTTCTCCATTAAAACTGCATGCAAGTCATTCATAATAATAAACTGTGCGCTTCACTTTCAAACCAAAGCCATATTGCATGTGAAATGCGAATGCGAGTCACATAAAATGCACATATGGGAGGTTCAGATGTTGCATTGTTCACTCATAACCAAACCAACACCTGTCTAGCATGACTTCAAAATGGTCTTCACAAGTGAATTAACGTGCTTTTGTCCCTGCAGTGTTTCAGTTTCTTAGTAACATGACTGAATGCATCAAACATTAAATAATAGCGGAGCAGCAGCTGGCCTTTGGCATTGTGTGTCATGCAATAACTCATAAACAGTGCATTCTTTTAAAAACAATAAACTAAAGGCCAACAGGACAAAAAACGAGTATCACTTTTCATAAGCAGTGGTCAAACATCACGTACGCGGATCGTGCCTGTGGCGTTTAAAGCGGGCAACAGTTAAAAGGAAGGTGTTGATACACTGTATCCGCTCGTGAACAATTCACCTGCCTGCGTCTCTCACCAAGTCTTTTTTTCAGTGCAAATTGACATGTCATCGCTTGACTGTATTGATCCAAACCTCAGGTGCAAAGTGTGGCAGCCCGCTGGACACCTTGCCTCTTTTTTGGCCCAGTGGTGCAGCATCTGTGATTCACCGGAGAGCAAACAGCCTGTGAAAGAGCTTAAAAGAGAAGACTAAACAAAAGTGGTTTTAACTGTATCGAGCTCTCGGCTCTGTACAAACATGAGCAGTGGGGATCTGTGGAGGCCGTGCTTAGCATCCTCGCTGCGGTGTGGCCTGCTGACAGCTCCTGTTAAGGGTCTTTTGTGTGGACGTGGACACTGAAGACAGGAGGGCTCAGTAAAGCACACAAAGAGCCAAACAGGGGCTGCCCGCAGCTGCCCGACATCGTCTCTCTGAAGTCGGGTCAGCGGGAATCAAAGAGAACAGATAACCACCTCTAACCTTAAAATAAAACTTTTTGTTTACGTTTCATATATACATGTGTACTGTGTATATTTATTGTGTATATATAAATACACACGTACAGCATGTATTTAGAAAATATTTACATTTTTAAACATTTATATAGTCATAGTCTTAATTAGATATTTGATCACAATTTATATTAGGTGGCCTTAACCCCTATGTACTTGCATCGCTGTACTTATTGCGAGGAGGAGGTAGGAGGTAAATTATGATCAGAATTTGATCTGAATTTAGATCAGTGCATGAACGTGCACTATTCTGGTCTGCATTCATAAGTGCAATTTATTTATTTATTGCACAGTTGTTTGTTTTAGTGTTTTTGGCTTATCAGATATGTAATTTTATATTTGATTAATGTTTTGCCATTTCATGCCACAATCATTTGATCAATTTCAGTTCAAGCTGAATCTCCAAGCATAATATGTTGAACTGTTTGCAAGTTTTTTCTAATTCTAAAAACATTGTTAATGCATTGCGAACATTCTTAGTCGTTTTTCTTTGAATATTTTAGTCAGCAGTATTTATTAGACTTTAATTTATGTGAAATAATCCAATTGTATTTTCAATTATTTTTATGATAGGTCTCTGTTATCTTTGTCAATAATAATGAAGACTAGACAAAAAGAATCACAATAATGAAGGCTATACCATTTTAATCAAAACATATTGTTGACATAAATATTATAGATAAAAAACATGACAAAAAAGGTCATTTATCTATTGAAAATAAAATGAAGCATCTTGATAGGATAAAACTTTGCCTTATCATTATAATTAAAATATTTGAACAAAAACATACTGCTGCTGACAATATAAAAATAAATTAATAATGATGACCAATTATTTTTTCCCTTTTCTAATAGCATATTAAAAATAAAAATAAAAATAAACCACAAAACAATAATAATTGTTTTCAGCTGTAGTAATGACAGAAATATTACCTTAGTCGAGCACGCCTGCTATTTTATCAAACTTCTTAATTCTCCAAATACAGAAATATGTACTTGTTTCAGAGAGACACTAAGCTCATTATAGTTATTCAATATATAATTTTTTTCCTTTCAATAAATAAATGACTTTTAGACATCTGAAATTTAATATCTATACGGGGGTAAGTCTGCACATTGAGCTCCCAATATACGGGATTTTGGGGACAATTAAAACGTTCATAAAATGAGAAGGTCATTAAGGTCGCGGAGACAGAAAGCGCATTTATTCTCGGTGGAAGTCCGGTGTGCTGGGGATGACAGATGCCGGCAGCTGATTGGCCGGTTCCTGCTCGGATGGGACTGGCTGTCAACAGGTCCCAATTAGGCCAATCAGAATGGAAGGAAGTAGCTCAGATGGGTCACTTTGTTAGTAGCTCTGTTTGTGAAGCTGAGATGAAAAACAAAACACAATCGCTTGTTCTTTCTTCCCTCCATGTGACCCGTTACTGATTCGGTGGAGGCAAACTGACAAGGGATTTTGTCTTGTTTTGACCTCTGTGTTTCTGACGTACGTTGAAGCCATTGAGCCATTGTTGTTGCTTTTAATGCCGTCGATGATGTAAATATTGCCCAGCATTGCATCTGTGAATATGAATAGAGGGTAATGGGTGAGACAATATCCTGCTTTAAATGTGTCATCGAGATCCATTCAGTGTGCATACGCAATCTGACTCCAGACAATAATGGGCGGAATTAATGCTTCTGTAGGTTTGCTGCTCAAAATGACACAAAGTGAAAAAGGTTAGGCCCTAAAATTCCGTCAATTGAATCGTTTTAGTGCATATTTCCATGCTTTGAAATGTTAATCACAATGCATTTTTATGCTTGTTTAATTCTGTTTTCCCCAAAATACTATTCATTTTTTTTCACTTGTAAAGTCATATTAACGAAGGAAAAATAACTATGTGCACCTTTAAAGGGACAGAAATAAAAGTGTGTTTTTTTTTATTTCATTTCACATTTGTATGCATTTTTTCTTCTGTAGAACGATATTTCAGAAAATGTCAAAATATCTTCTTACGCTTTTCACAGAAGAAAGAAAATTATACATTTGTGATGACTTGAGGACTTTTTAAGTCCTAAATAAAATCGTACATTTTCAAACATCCAATAAATATCGAAATGCATAGCATCACAAAAAAAAGAAAAAAAAAGTTTCTGTCAATTGCTTATTTGTTTAAATGCATGATTAGATTTGTTAAAATATTAATATGATCACAGTGTATTACTGCACTTTTTTATAGTTTGCACGTAAATTAATATTCTATGCTTACTCAAACCTGTATTTATTTCAGCTGTTGAACAAAAAAGAAGATTTTATTGAAGAATGTTGTATATCTGAATGATGTATGTATATCTTCTGAAATAGCTTGTTTTGAAGAGAATCATACAGGGTTTTCATACAGTTAAAGATGACACAGTGTTCATTAAAATGTACAATTGCCTGCAGGGCCGGCGCTAGCCATTTGGGTGCCCTAAGCACAAACGCTTGGCGGTGCCCCCCCCCCCACCACCAAAGAAATAACTACCATTCAGAATTTCTTAGTTAGGTTCTCTTTACTTCCAAAATAACTGCTGAAAATAAATTATTATAGATTAATCTATATTAAAATGGCTCATTTGAGATCTTTCAAAGGAATTCAGAATTTGTGTGCTACCTATTATATTTGAGATATCTGTGTGTCAGTACTGCCATCTTATTATTTACCAACACA